>JAHZNA010004082.1:0-56674 GCA_027743935.1 Sinodicranocentrus sp. ZH6
CACAGAATTTATATTAAAGTTAATAAATCTATACATTTAATTAATTATAATTAAATACTGGTGTATACGCGTGCAGTTATTTATATAAGTCATATAAATACACTACAACTACTATGCTATTCACATCACGACTTGAATCCTTTCCTATCTGCATCTTTTGGTAAAACAAAGTATAGTAAAACGTGATACTGACTGATGCACACACACGGACGGATCCTCACATTTATATCTGTACAGTGTGGAGTTATTGGATAGAATGCTACTCTTGTCTTTTCACTTGATTCACTATTGAGCGTTGAACATATGGATGAAGCATATCCGAAAAACAAGGTATATCCATTGGGTTTGTACATATCAAATCGTTCACAGTTCACACTTCACACAACCATCCACGTACAAATCTCTAAAATTTACCTACTTTTTGGCTGACTCGCATATCGTTGTATACGTTTCGCTCTGTTCAGCCCCCTTTAACGTAACATGTATTGAGGATTCCATATGATCAATTCATTTAAATCCCTCTGTCAGATGAGGCAGTAGAGGAGAATTGTAACAATTAGATTATTTAATAGTATCTAGCTACACGTCATGTAGTAGTAGTGCACATTTAAACTTGAATTTACTTTCTTTACATTTTTCTTGGACTGCAGCCACGAACTAGTTACACATGATTTTTTTTTATTTGCTATTATATCTGGCTCGTTAAATTTATCTACGCGTACGCATTTCTTTGAAGACTTTCGAAACTAATTTTGAATAGCTCTTTTGAAGCAGTTGATAGTGGTACTATTTAGTGTTTCAAATACCAAGTTAAACCTTGACACAGTGGAGGTGGTGGTGTTCCTCCCCCAAGTTGTATGTGGCTTTTCCTATTTGCTGCTGAGTTTAATTGTGGGACGTGCACTCTTGCATATTTGCTCTTTGGGTAAGTCGTTAATCCATACTAAATATAATAGTTAAGCCAATCTTGTTGTTGCCATTATATATCTTGTGAGCATATCGCTGATAATATCGCTTTAAAAAATCAAAAGTACAAAAGGTAATGAGTGTAGCAGCATCATCGAAGAAATATTAATTTGTACCTCCTCTGCTATTTGTATATTGCATTGGCTCATTTTGTTGTTTGTATATTTTATCTTATCCCTTGTTTTAAATTACAACGTTGACTATTTTTTAGGTAAAATAGTAAAAACTGTTCCTATCGTGTTACAATACAGGTGTTTATAAGGGGGTTCCTCCTAAAATACAATCCAAGCAAAATCAACTTGTCACCACCCGTTGACCTTACGTCATCCTCACACTTATGCAGTTTTGATCCAACGCACATCAGCTGTCACCTGTGGTGAAAATAAGCAAAAATGAATTCAGTACAAGGGATACGACAGTATGTCGATAAAATGATCCAGAACTCAGGTCCTGGAATGAAAATTCTGCTGATGGACAGCAAAACAACAGCTGTGGTATCATCAGTTTACGCCCAATCGGAAATCATGCAAAAAGAAGTGTACCTTTGTGATAGATTGGATAATTTCAAGAATCGAGATGCCCTTCGTCACCTCAAATGCTTAACATTCCTCCGGCCGACGGATGAAAATATTCACCTGCTTTGTACGGAATTGAGAATGCCGTTATATGGTCAGTATTTTCTCCACTGGACAAATGTCATTTCCAAAGCGGATGTGAAAAGACTAGCCGAAGCGGATGAGCAAGAGGTGGTGCGGGAAATCAATGAATTCTTTGCAGACTACATTCCAATCAACCCTCACACGTTTATCAGTAATATTCCACATGGACCTATTTTCTCAGAAGTTGACCTCATGGATGATAAGACTGCGCATAGTATAGGAATGGCGCTGATGAGCTTCCTGTTGTCAGTGAAGAAGTGTCCCTTGATAAGATACGCAGACTGGTCACTACCTTGTCAAAAACTGGCGGATAAAATTCAGAATTTGATGAACAAGGAGTCCAACTTGTTTGACTTCCCACAGAGACAAGGCAAGCCAGTACTCTTGATTTTGGACCGAAGGGATGATAGTGTCACGCCGTTACTCAACCAATGGACTTATCAAGCCATGGTTCATGAACTACTGACAATCAAGAATCATCGTGTTAGTCTTGCGACCGCTCCAGGTAATATACCTCTCTGTCTCAACAATATTCCAATGAATTTATTATTATTTTTTAAGTATAGAAATGAGACATGTTATTATTAATTTTTTTAAACAGACTCCAACAATGACATCATGGGTCTAGTTACCAAACTGAAGGCGAGAGGAACTTCAGAAGAAAACATTACACTAGTCAAATCCCTTTTGAAATTCGGTGGGGCAAAAAAGCGCAAGTCAGATTTATTTGGTTCGGATCCTGTTGCAGTTACAAAAAGATTTATCAAAGGTCTTCAAGGGGTCGAAAACATTTACACACAGCACATACCTTGGATTAAAGTCATCATTGAGGATTTGCTAAAGGGAAAGTTGAAGGAATCCCTATTCCCCTACTTTAACTACACCGGACAAAGGAGTCAAACCACAATATCGGATCCGAATTTTAAGCCAACTGAGGTCATCCTTTTCGTTTTGGGAGGAGTCACTTACGAGGAGGCGTTAGCAGTTCATAACATCAACAGAGCAGAAAATCGACTTGCTGTTGTTCTCGGAGGAACCGCTATTCATAACATGTCCACATTTGTGGAAGAAGTCAAGACTAGTTTCACAAGAAAGCAGGGAGAGTTTGATGGAATTTGAGTAGTTTTCTTGTTCAGATTGTTTTTTGTAGTTAATATGTGCAGTTTCATGATCTGTTACTTCAAATTCTTTTCAGTCAATCAATTTCACCAAAAAGCGAATTCCTCTAGCTATCGCTCTCTCATGCTTTATCAATGTTGTTCTGTTATAATAACACCTTTGCAAAAATAAAATCACAAATAATGGCAACTTCAAGAAGATAACTAATTATGATTATTTTAAAATTAGGATTGCTATTAAAAACCCATGTTAACGTTTGCAGAGCCAGGAGAAAGTAGATTTGAAGAGCTTTTTTGATCAGTATGTTCAGCTGGGCCAAAGAGCTCCTTCACCCGTCAGTCCAGACGGGAAAACCCGTCACAAATGGAAATGGATCAACAAGAAAATCCACCGAAGAGGGAGAAGTTACTGAGGATGGATTTGTTTGCATTGGTAAAAGCTCATTTTACACTTCTCCAGAAATGCCTGCTATAACTCAAAATTATGCTGCAGGTCCTCATCTGCAGCACCCTTCTCCAGTACAAATGCCAATGCCTGGAAATGCTCCCTCTACATTGTATCCTGCCATACCAGCCAATCCGTATCACATGGTTCCGGGTGCTCACGTTTTGGGAGCTACTGATAACAATGAATTAGTACGAAGAATTCCATTCACAGTACGTTCCGGACTGTCTGCTGCTGCTGGAGGAAGGAGTTATAGACAACAAAAGCCGTTTGAGGTGTACTTGAGTCAGTTCGCATCTCAATATAGAGAGAAATATGACTATGATTTTAATTTTGAGCGGGGCGTAATCAGAGAAATGAATCAGTTTGAAACTTCAGGGGGCTACTAATTTATGGAGAGGAACAAGCAATCGTTGAAATCTACCTTGCCATGCATTTATAACTCGTCACGTTTTGCGGATCTTGTACAGACAGCTTCAGTTACATTTATGCTCATCAATCAATCTTTATTTTCAATTTCATGTCCACATGTCTAGTTTGATATGTACAAAAAAACGCCTGTATTATTAATATTTTACGATAGTACTGATAATAATAATTTGTAGAATGAATTGAGTTGAGTGTTATGAGTTTTGGTTGAGTTGCAATTATATTAAAATATCGTATATCTTTTTAAAACTATCAAAACTATAAGTAAAATGCATTTATAAATCAGACCAAATTGAGAGCAACTTTAAATCTTCCAGTTTATTTAATACGCGTCTACTTTTACATTCATTATTTTTGTATTTTAATTTTAATCAAATAGATGATATAGTAAATACCAAATCAAAAATTGTGGTCACAGGTACTTAAAGGTAATACTTGCAGCAACACTTTTTCATCCTGGTTCCGCTTTCCGCACAGGCGTTCATTCATCATATTTGTGCTCTCGGAATGTTGGGAAAGATCAGTGAATGTTCCAATCATAGTCTGCATATTTCACTGTGAAATCCGCACATAAATTTTGCAGCTGGCATTTCTGCTCAGATGACAGATACTCTGAGATTCTTTGCACAATGGATTTCTCATCAGGAGCGAAATCAGCTCCATACCAGAGGAATATTTTTGAGAGAATGACACATTTTCCAGCTTCCTCAATGGTGGTATCACTCTGACAAAAGCTTTTTGCAGCCAGCTCCAGCCCATTGTGCAAATTGTGTGAAGAGAAGAGGCGTATAGGTGGGCAGGACTTTGCTCCACAGTTGAGGGCAAAATGAATTCTTGGATCGAGCTGAGGAAGAACAAAGTCTCTACGGGGATCCCCTTCTTTAAAGAAGTAGTCTTGGTATGTGGGGTGTAATTTATTGCAGCGTAATACTCCATGCTCGATATCATCCAAAGAGAAAATATGGGGTCCAATTCGATACGCGTACTTTTGCCAAAATTTCTCCAGCTCAAGAACCGTCTTTTGAGATGTCACTTTGGAAGCGAGAGCATGAATTGTTAGCGTGTTGTAAATATTGATAAAAAATGCTTTACTTGCTGAGCCATCATTACTGAGCTTCCCAACATCGACGGAGCAGAGGTGCTTGCAGTCTTGCTCAAATTTGGCAAACTCAGGACTTGCACGGAATCCAGGATAATTTGTTCTTGTCCCGGACTCACAAAGGAAGTCTCCTTTCAACTTTAGCAATGCTTTGTGAAGACTCGCGGAGAGCTCGACTGGGTCCGTGCTGGCATGAGCATCAACGGGCTTTTCCCTTGCATCACTCTCTCCACCATTCTCTTCGTTGAGCACTTGAACTAAACTGGGCTCCAGCATATTTCCCGATAATATTTTCAAAACAAGTGACCGCTCAAAGAATTAAAGTGTCTATTGGAAAATGTTTCAAAATTTTTCCTAGCAAATGCCTACTCAACAATGTTATTGCTCCTTTCCTCAAAGATACACACTTTCATAATGAAATGTGAGACGGGGATACACGAAGCTCATCTATTACTGTACTCAAATACTGAAATGCTGAAATGAGAGAAATGGGCACTATTTCTTGCAAATGTCTGACAGTGAGAAAACGGCTTGTCACGTTTTATGTTAGCATCCTCCTGAATAACTGCTTTCCCAAAACTGAATAGAGCCATTTATTCAAAGACACACAATGGATTGCACACATGCCTGATTGTGATTGCACACTTTCGTAGCAAATCAGGCAATCATTACCTTACCAACCTCACCTTTTCCCTTTCCTCTTTGTAAAATGCAAGAAAAGTGAATGTGGAGTTTTGCATACAAAATGTAGTTAGTTAGTGGGTTAAATTGGAGTCGTTCAAGCTGCTTGTAATCAACTTCAATTGTGCACAAGTGGCAATCATCTTCTGCAAATGAGGAATATATGAGGATACACATGTATCATGTGAGAAGTGAGAACACATCATAGACAAATCCTTCCACATTCCACATTTATTCTCAAGTTGCTATTCATTCCTGATCACCACGCAATGCATTGTCTTTCCCTCACAGATAATATTTTGCAGCAAACTCCTGTCAGCATGTTTGACACTTGGCTTTGGCTAAAATCCATCATCCTTTTAAATCCTCTTTTTTAATATTAAAATATTTTATAAAATATCCTCTTAAAAAATATTTTCACACATTTGAGTACCATGCAATGAAATTCCTTTCAGCGAGCGAGACAACAACCATAACGTATATTTTTATTATAATTGCTCTTTGAACTTTGCCAACTATTATACCTATAGCTTTTTGCAGTACATTTTAGCAACCCCTTGCAGACATTTGATCGGTGTTGCTATTTGCTATACACGGATATCATCAGTATCAGTATAAATGCATCAATGAGAAAAAATATACATATCTAGGTGCATATGTCATGCTCACATACTCGTACACATACTTACATACACATAAGATGTGATGTGAAGTGAATGTGCTCACGTTCTCACATTGGAGGAACATTTAGCAGCATTGGAAGGACCAAAACAAATCAGTATTCTCATTCCTCCATAAGTCGGTCTACTACGGGACAGTTGACAGTTACAAGTTTCGAGAAAATGTGAATTTTTTATAAACATATCCAGCTGGTAGAGCAAATGAGTGTTTTGTGCGGTTTTTATGTTAAGTGTGCGAATAAATAATTAAGTTTAATTGTTTCTCGCTAGTACATTTATCCGGTCACCTGTCTGTCGGCAATCGAATTAGTTTTCCACCAATAACAGCAACAACAAGGCGACTGTTTGTTGTGTTTGAAGATGTTTACCACCAGCACACAAAAGAATTACTGGATTTTTCCAGATGAAGAAACACTGATTAAAATTCGACAGGAGACGAATAGTTCTTATGTTGAGCAGTTCACCCCTCCGGAAATAGAGGTAATTCAGTTCAGTGAAAAACACTATCGAATGATGTTATGCCTTTTAGATAGAGATCGATATTTATTAGTGAAAATCGTTTCGTTTTTTCGTTTTTTAGGATGCCGGTGACTTTTTCTTATCATCGGAAGAAGAACGGACGTTGCTACACTTTTACGAGTATCAGTTAAAAGATTTCTGTACGAAATTTCAACCCCCAATGAATAAGACTGTGATTGGAACTGCATTTAATTATTTTAAGCGGTTTTTCTTGTACAACTCTGTGATGGACTATCACCCAAAAGAAATTTTGTAAGGACGAAACTCGTTACAATTTCATAGGTTTTTAGAAAAAATGCGCTAATTTATTTGTTATTCTAAAAGGGTTACTTGTGTCTACTTGGCTTGTAAAATTGAAGAATTCAACGTGACAATATCTCAATTCGTCGCCAACGTCAAAGGAGACCGGGAGAAGGCTCAAGAAATAATTTTAAACAATGAGCTCCTTCTAATGTCAGCTGTAAAATTTCATTTAACTGTTCACAATCCGCACCGCCCTGTGGAAGGCTTTTTAATTGATCTGAAGACAAGACATCCCGTGTTGGAAGCGGAAAATCTTCGCCCATTCATTGAAGATTTTCTGGATAAAGTTTTAGTGACTGATGTACCTTTGCTGTATGCTCCTTCACAGGTAAAGTTTCCTAATAACCTACGCTTACAATTTTGCAAGAATTTCAACCTAAACTTACAAATATATTTAATATGATTATGATGACCTTCTTCAATTTGATTCGTAGATTGCCTTAGCCAGTATTTTAGAAGCTGCTCGAAAGATTCGTGAACATCTGGACGTTTACGTGACCAACAGTTTAATTACTAATGAAGAAATGCTACAACCCGTGGTTTCCGCTATCAGAAGTAAGATTTACTTTATCCAATTCTCTAGTTTATAAAGATTAAAATCAATTTAAAACGTGGTTAATTTAATTCATTTTTAACATGGAACCATTTTTCATTTCATTTCATAGCGATCCGATCCATGGTCAGGAACAAAAATTATGAGCCGCCCAATCGCGATGTAGTGAAAACGCTGGAGAAGAAGCTGGAAAAATGTAGAAATCAAGAGAACAACCCTGATAGTACAATGTAAGTTTTGAAATACCTTTATGACTTTGGTACTCACTGCGTAATGCTATTATCATATTATTTCGAATGTGTAATTATGCAATAGTTTCAAAACAAGAATGATGGAAGAGCTGTTGGATGATGATGAGCGAAATCAGATAGATTATGAAACGGCGATTGCTGAACAACGAAAGCACTTTGCAAAACTTATAATGGAAAATAAACAGTAAATTCATACAGCCATCATAAGTTAATTCTTTTGTATCCTTTAATTTAGAGTGTTATTCAATACACGTTGCAAAAATAAAGTGGAACGTACCATGTTTATCAATATCATCACGAGCTACAAATTTCCAGTATGTCTCCGTTTTCCCATCTTCCGCACACACTCGCATCAAGGGCTTGTTGCGAATCTGAAATATTTCAAAATCAGCTAGCAAGATGGCCTTTTCCGCTATTTCCTTTTTGCTTTTACCTAATTTCTTGCCAAGAACTTGCATGGTTTCTTCGTTCCTAATTGTACACGACACTATGACCTTGCCTGCTCCAGCCTCGACGAAGTTTGTGAACAGATCCACAAGATGTGGAATTAGCTCCTGATCAAACACGATATCTACAAAATATAATTTCCCGCATCCCATTCAATTTCGCGTGTAGTCGTAATTGTGACATTGACATGAATAAAGAGCCACCTGCGCCCAGCAAAACTCCGCTGCCAACGCCATAAATATTAGTCATGGCATCCACCAACTGCGTAAAGGATTCCCTTGACTCCTCTTGCCAATCCACCTTTTCGAATCTAATTTTCCTCCTCAACATCTCATCACTCTTTCCCTTCCTAAAATTTGCATCCACATTGAATTTGGCTTTTTCAAGGGCAGACAAGCTGCCATCCGTTGCAATGTACTGCTCCAAGAAGGGCACACATTTGGTCACTGCGACTGCGAGAAAGCCACATCCACACCCAAGCTCCAGTACCCACCTGGCTCCCTCAGGACTCAGTCGACTTTGTCCTTGTTGAGAAGAAAGCCATTTGAGAAGCTGGAAAGAAGCCTGTGAGCAGAGAGAAGAGGAGAAGAAGATTGGGAAATGAAGAGGATATTATGCAAAGAGGAGTGTACAATTTGCATGAAATTACTATTATTGTGTATTTTTGCCGAGAAATGAAATGAATACGACTTGCGAAGTTGCATTAACACTCCAACAATATTCCTTTTACACGACATCCCCATTATTCCACATCCCTCTCCTTCATTTCATACCTCCCATGTAACAAGGCCAGTTGTTCCATCAGCAACAAATGAGCTCTCATTCTCCAAGATTTTCACAAGCTCTTCTTGTTCCCGTCCAGCCACGAGTGCCACCACTGGCACCACTCCTTCTCCAGAACAATAGGCCACTTTAATTTGATACAGGCGATAGAATGGTTCTGACAACACTTGTCGACTGGATAGCTCTTCCAGACCGTCGTACCATTTCTCCAGCAAGGTCTCCCTTTCCTCAGTAGGGTCCTCTTCATCTTCTTCATCGCTTCCTTGGGGTACACTCATAGTCCACTTCGTGGAAGACTCCAGCTGCGAAATGGAGACAAATAAAATAACATTATTTCCAGTGTCCCAATTCATTCTCCCTCTCTGCAAAATGCATATGTGTTGGATGGAATTTGGAAATCCTGCTAGCCACAGCCACCAATAATAAAACTGCTAAATTCAGAAGAGTAATTCTATTTCGCCAGGAAAAAGTAGGTCGATATAATAACGCCAACTTGATATCATGAAAAATTGCAAAGGCTCGCACAAAATCCCAGCCAGCTCGTGAGAGAGTGGCCAGTTTTGCAATAAAAAATAATATCCCACAATTATGATTATTATTATTCCCTTTTTTATGGAAAACCAACCTGCTTTATAACATACTTTGCAAAGGCAATCCTATATTGTATCGGCGGATGGAGGAAATGCTCCTCCTCAACCCCTTCTCTTTTGTAGCCAAGTGTGAAGTCGTAGAGAGAGGAGAATCTTTCCAAATCAGTTTTCCCAATCTTCCCTCGTGTCGCAGTTGGAACTGGAACTGCAGTGGAAATGCAATTTGCCTCCATTTTATTGTCTTCATCAGGGATAGCTGCACTGGAGCTGTTGCCAAAACCCGCCATATCCTCAAGGTCTTTGCTCATCTCGTCAAATTTTAAACGAGTCTCATTTCTTATCTGGGTGCTTGACAAGGGCTTTGGAACGGGGGTCGAGGTTGCTTCCATTTTATGCAAGAGCTCCTTCAATTCTCCAATCTGCTGCGGAGGTTTAGCTCCAAGATAGTCTTGGCGAATGGCTGCAATTGTGACACTCCATCCATCCCAATTGTTCATGATGATAGAATTATCCTATTTCCAATTTCATGCCAGATGATTGCAACGAGTAGGAGGATTGCTCCAAAAAATGGATTTTATTTTATTCTTCGGATGAATGAATGATACATGCTACATAATGTTCTTCCCACTCACTCTGCGAAAAGATGGGACTCAAAAAGGCTGGAACTTGAATCTCTTGCAAAATTAAGTTGCAGTAAGTGTTGGTTCACTCACTCCATAGTACCTAATATCATATCATCATGGTTCACAAAAAGTGACCGTCACATCCACACACGAGCAATAACAAAACAACTTTTTGAGAGGCTTCGCCCGGTTGGAACTATGATATCCTTGGGGAAATGGTGTCAATCTTAATGTGTATTACGCATTTACCCTAAAAGCATCATATATGTGCCTGTTCCATTTCCAGAAATTGCATCGTCGTGTGTTACCAAGAGATTGTTTCTGCTTTAATTAAACCTCATTTTCATAATCTTTTATGTGTTTATCAAGAGGTTCTGTGTCTGAAACGAAGTCTTGTTGCATTATTTAACTTTCCATAAAGTTCAGATGAAATGTCGTCGAAAATTAAGCTCGACCCATTCGGCCGGCCACTCCCAGTGGCCAGCGCTTCCGAGGAGCAATTTCTTTTCAGCAACGTGTTCCGCTTGCGTAAACGGAAATCCCTGGAAAGTTTAGATAACTATGTGCAAGACCGGCATAGTGACATCTTGGACGACGACGGATTTCAAATAGTTGCTGACCGGATTGACCTCATAAAAAACAGACTTGGAGTGCCAGACCAAATCGGGTTTAAAAAAGGTCAGACTTCTTTCTCCAGCCACACCACAGCTTCGCACTCCATCTCGCAGAAGAAGCAAAAGTATGTCAACTCTAAATCACAACTTTACGCTGGGATCACCCACAGTGACCTTGACATCCAAACTTCAAGACCTCCTTTAATGCATTACATGAACATCATAGAGTGGGTGTGGCTCCAAACTAATCTTAGTCACAGGTCGATAATGATGATTATCATGGCGCTCCTAGTTATTGCCTTCCTTAACTTTACATACGGTCTCGAACTCATGTTTACACCGGAACGTGTCGCAAATCCGTACCTTTGCAAGACAAAAGCTTGTCGAAATCTCGCCAAGCGTTTGCAAACAACTATTAACACGTCAGTCGACCCATGTGAAGACTTTTACGCCTTTACGTGTGGCAGCAGTGACGTGACCCTGATGAGCCCATTACAAGAAAAAGGGTGGAGTCACGGCTTTGACAGCGGACGACTTGCATACAGTTTCCGGACAAGTGTATCCCTGGGAAGAATGCTCAAAAAGACGAACAAGTTTCCAGAAAGTTTGATCCTCACCATGTATCGCGGCTGTCTTGAAGAAAGTTAGAAAGAGAAAATATAAAAGACAATTTATTACATCATTACTAAATAAATACATGTATACATATCCAATTCAAGGACAGCGTCAATCTCGAGGTCTGGAGCCATTTTACAGCCTCCTAAAGCAATTCAAGTTGTACGATATTCAAAAGACGTCAAGTCTCACAACTGCTGATCTCATTGAAAGCATGGCGCTTATTCTCGCTCACTCGATATCCTCTTCGTCTATCATTGATGTGGTCTACTACCTCGACCAAAGTGGAGCTCAACGGAGTTATGTAATTTGGAAATATAATATTCACGCCCACCTTTTCAAACTTTTCACTGGTGTCTTTCACCTTCACTTTCAGTTGACAGCTTCAGTATCATCACCAATTCAAACTAGCGCTGTGTACAGATACGGCTACCGTAATTATCATGACTCCATCTTGCGTGCGTTTAAACTGCTGACAGAGCTAAACTTTACACAACAAGAGTTTGACATTCTTCCCCATGATTTCGTCTGTCTGGAGCTGTTTTTCAGGGATCAAGAAATCAGTAAATCAGGTCCTTTGTTACCCATCCAAGAAGAAATCCCTTTAATTGGGAAAGAGTGTGAGGTTCACACTGTTTGGGATGTCACTACGAAGGGCTATCCACAGGCCAATTTTGGAAACACACCCGTTCGTAACACTTGATAATAAAGTTTATTTTTCCAAATTAATTATGAAGCAGCTGCTGGATCAAGCGAGACATCTTAAATTGTCCATCTAGAACACAGCATTTGACTATGCTTTGCTGATAAAAAGAATGTATGACATCGCAAATCCCTCCCAGCCACTACCTCCGAATTGGCATCTTGATCCTCAAAACGATGCCAACACAAATGCCCCATTCATTGAAGCCTTTGGAAAAGAAATCCTCATTTCTGCTCCGATTCGAATCAGTAATTTGATCACTTTTTGTAGGCCACTCCATATTTCAACTGTAACTAAATTTATGGCAATGCATTAATTCTAGTGAGATATCTTCAGTGGCGTCTATTCCACTCATTTGCTTTGGAACTTAGCGATGAGGTGCTTACTACCATGATTCACGTAAAGCGCTTTACTTACCTTGGGTAAAGCTATTGAAACTGTTTCAAAAATGTTAGTGAAACAAGTTGTACGACGGGAAGAATACATTTTATCCGGATTGTGTGTTTTGTGATAGACGAATCCCAAACTGCTTCCATTGTCTCTTCAGCTTCTTGCCCTTTGCGAGTTCGAACCGCTTCGTGAGCCAGTTATCAGCTACAGGCCTAGGAATAGATCAAGTGGAGAGAGAGGTAAGTGAATCCTTCCTTGTTTCAATAGCAGCTCGAATAATATAGCTTAATTTTTTAATATAGTTTTAATTCCGATTTTTTAGTTCCACAATATAACTACCAGATTCATTATTCTTTACGAGAGAATGATCCAGCAAGACTCGTACAAGCAATTTTTAGAAGTGATGCAAACTTCAGGTCCGCCGTTCGAAACGTTTGACGAAACTCATGTGACTATCCTCCGAGCCATGCTGCGGTCCATCTACCAGGTCACTGATGTATCTCCACTCACATTCAATGACAAGAATTTCCCAACGTATGCTAGGCTGTACGAAAACGTGAGGACGTGTGTATTTTTAAATCTCAATTTCTCTCTCCTCAACTCACTTTATCTAACCTAACCGTAATTATGTAGATAAGCTTGAGCGAGAATACACACATTGAAAATTTGTTGAAAATGGGCTACCGCATGCATCAGTGGCGAACTACTCCCAAATTTTCTTCAGTTTTGTAAGTTTGTTCAACCAAAAAGTTTGATGATATTTTTATATTACAACTAAAACTCTCTTTTCAATTTCTATTCTCCAGTTTCACAATTGACAGCAAGTTCCATGTGCCAATCTCACTTGACAGAGTTCAGATTCAGTATCATTACTCTACGCATTCATTTCGACTATGTAAGCTTTATTATTTTACCTTCGCTTGTTGGACTACTTTTTCAAAATCCTATTTTGAAGCCATTTTATGATTCAATAGATTTACCCCTTGGAATTGTCGAAGTCCCATTTTTCAGAGATGGTCTTACGTAAGCACATTATTTCCCTTTTTACAAACTTATGCTAAAATGAAGATTTAAATGAAGATTCATGTTATTATTCATTCTCCATTTATGAAAACAGAGTATCGGATTTAAGCGGACTTGGAATTACTTTTGCGGGAGTCCACCAGCGTGTTCTTTTTAAGTCCATCGGTAACAACAATCTTGCTTATCTTACTTATTGTGAATTATTATTTTTCTGCTAAATGCAATTGAAAATGGCGTGTTGTCTTGTAGCAAATAAAATTCTGCAAGACTACGTGAAAGCGGATTTGAAAGGGAGATTTGCCGAGTTCAATTTGCCCTCTCCTGCAGAAATGGAAGCCGCTGTGAGGGATCTCTTTACCGGGTTAATAATCTACAAAGATAAACTGCAGAGTCGTGTAGAAGAGCAGTTGATAGGCAACTGGGCAACGGGTAACGTCAAATGGGACAAATTTTCATATGTAAAAGCTTTGCATGGCGTGAGTGAAACAGTCATCATTGACCAAAGCCGCTATCACATGATGTCCATCTTTGTCAACGAGTTTCTCAACAAACAAACAAAAAACAAAGATAAGCGACGCGTGCTCCCTGGCTTTGAGAAATATAACGCCAAGCAAGTATTCTACATTACTTTAGTCAGCGTAAGTAAGGTCACGTGATCTACTTTCCAATACGCTTTTCACTTTTAATATTTGTTTCACAAAATCAATTTTCTTCAGCGGCGATGCGAGAAGTTTGGCCCGGAAAAATTTAGACTTCTTCTCAAATACGGACCGCTCCCTCAACCACTGAAAAATAACATTGCGCTATCAAACCTGAACGACTTCTCAGTCACATTTGAGTGTCCTACAGATTCCCAAATGAATAGCATCAACAAAAACTACTTTTGGGATTCTTCGCTTTAAGATAAATCACCTCTGCATCATTTATTAGTTATCTCATTTTTTCGCAAATCCCCATAATAAACGCATTCAACACAATCCCGAGACTTGTCATTAGAACAACTCATTTAAAAGTTTTGCATTCGCGTAACGCTAACCAACATCCTTCTGACTTGAACCTATGAGCCAATGAGCCTATACCCTCCAGCTAATGAAACGGAGTTAATTATCTTCCATAAATGCATCCCTCCTCACTGCAGACTAAACAAGGTGGATATTCTCCAGCACATTGCAATAATATTCTTTCCAGCGAAATTAATGTGTTGTGCACGAGGCGTACACTTATATACTTTGCCATTTCTTATTGTTGCTCATTTTCATTTCCCCTTTCCCTGGAAAATGGTAACGAGAGAGAGAGAAAGGCTGCTAATAATACAGCCGGCGAGAGCGAACATTAATTCTAATAGAAAAACAGCATAATATGCAGAGGTTCTCTCATTTTCCAGGAAAATAGAGCCGCAACAGCTTTTCTCGTTCACACCATCTCCCCTCATAACAACACAATAACATTCTGCTTTTAAGACTGGATTACAAGGCTGGACTAGTTTTGCCGAGAAAATTGCTAATTTATTCATTACACCCAGTTTGATATTTGCGTAAATAGAGAAAAAACACAAAGGTATACACATATCAACATTTTTAAACTTTGATGTCCAACGCGGACTTTTTAATTTGGTCGCTTTCCTCCTCCTCATCTTCGTCCGCCTTCTCTGCATCTGCTGAAGTCATATTCCCTAAGAAGACATCATTGGATAACGAGCCTGTCCACAGGATCGTTGTTTCGTTTTCACTTCGAAGTTGGTACTCAATCGTGTTGGCTGCCTTGTTCACAACTGGATGCAAAATCGTGGGCATTAGAGTTCCATTCGTGTTGATGAAGGCGGCAAGCGCTGGCAAATCGAACGAGTTCCCACTGAAGCTCTGAGAGAAATTGAAGTTGCTGTCAGAGAAGTTGAACAGAGGGTGGTTATGAGTGATGGTGGCGAGGAGCGGCTCACTTCCGTTTGGTTTTGGGGTGGACAACTGCAACTGTTGGATCACCCTGTCCACATGGGCAGTGCCCCAGTTTTGATACCAGAAGTTGAGCAGAGTGGCAGGCACGAAGAGGAGAACGTTGCTCACAGCATTTTGAACTCTTTGGGGGATGGAAGGTGCACGAGTTGTGGGCGGCTCGAGGGTTGGCCCAAGCAATTCAGTTACCCATGGAGGTTCTGTGATCATAGAGGGAGGACGTTGACCAATTTGAGACCAGTTTGGCAGTCTAAAAATGGAGCTGACGGAAGTGAGTCTGTTGTGGATGCGATCTACAATGGTAGGTCGAGCCGGTCGAGGGGGGTAGTTGATTGCTTCCTGAATAATAGCTTCAGGCGGTTGAGGCTGATGCAGCTCAGGCATTTGATGGCCTGGCGCACTTGTAAGTCCAATACTTGCTGGTGGAGGTGTCACTGGCAGTGTTGGCGGCGGTGCTGTGGATGTCGTTGTAGTAGGTGCTGTAGGTGCTGGTGCACTGCCTTGTACTGGAGGCATCTAAAATGTTAGCCAAAATATTATTAGAAATGTATAATTATTATGCAGGTGCAGCTAATGGAAATAATATGGGATAGCAGGAAAGCAAGCTCACCACCACCGTTTTCTCCGTTGAATTGTGCAACGGGGGCGTCGTGACATATGGAAAAGGCCAATGCGTCAGTGTGGAGAGATGTGTAATGGTTGAGTGTATCGCTCCAGGTACATTAGTCAGCAATGAAGCTGCTGCTGGGGCACTTTGAGCTCCTCCACTCTACAAACAAAAATGCACTAGAAAGGTCTGTCCTCTGATAAGCTGTAGCTAAATCTTGCAACTCTCAAGTCTCAACAAGAGCCTAACGCATGACATCATTCACTTATGATTTGATTATTGGCAAAGGATGATGGGATTTATTGGGAAATCTAATTTTTCCCAATCAAGACTATCCCCTTACTTGTGATCGTGGAGGTGGAGGTGTAGATCCCGCGATTCTTGTCGACCCCAACAGCGGAAATGGTACTCTGAATACAGTACTCAATAATGATGGAAGCCTTTGAGGAATGGATGGAGTTCCCACAGTTCCCAGGCTCTTAAATTAATTCACAACAAAAATTACAACTCTCTCAAAATCAAATAAAAATCTTGACAAACTTTTTCTCACTGAAGTGGCCGAGCTGGAGCCTCCTCCACTCGTCTGATTACTTGCGGCATCTACAGCTCTACCATTTTGAAAAAATAACCCCACCACCGTCGCTTCTGAGGGCTAAATATATCACAAAAATGTATTACAATTTAAGAATTTGTATAGGAAAAGGAAAATAAATCAACTTGCCTGGCCAAATATAGCACATGAGATAGAGACCCCTATCAAAAGGGAAACTTTTAACCCCCACATTTCCATATATTTTTTATTGTTATATTTTGTTTTGATTAAATATATTTTGCTCGCCTCCTCGCACAGAGGTATCACCATAAAAAATAAATAGGTTGACTGGGGTGGCGGTGGCGCAGCACTAAAATTATCTCACGCACATCTCCCCCATCAAATAAAAGCGTTCAATTGAGCAACACCACCACTTACAACATTTGCACATTGGAACATCTTTTTTTACAAGGAAAGCATCTTGTTCCAAGTTACTCCAAATGCTAGATCCAGTTTATTGTTTGCATACAATTCACATAAATGACATGACAGAGGAAATTAGGTATGGTGCCGATTATGACTAGGTTATTTATTAATTAACGGTACGTGCGAATGACCTCACCACTTTCAGCTTGTTAGCCAGAAACTCGTCCGCACCTGCTCTACCCCCTTTGTTTTGCTCTCTCTATGGCTCTGTATAATTAGGATAATCTCCATTAAAATAAATATTCATTGCAGCATTGCTCCCAGATTGCGCGTCAACTGCCGTCGTAATGAATCTTTCATAATGTGACTGAATCACTGAATACCCCTTTCTCGCAATTAAGTTGCAATGGAAAATATAAAGCAATCTCATTCTCACTCTGTTACACAACTGCACCAATAAAAATGGAATGAGGCAATATCCATTTACAAAAGTGAGGAGAAGGAAGAGAGAGAGATCAGAGATGTTAAATTAAAATTAAAAATTTAGCCCTTTCGAAGATTAAAAGCCGGGGAGAGAGTGACTCTCCAAAAAATGGACGTATGGAATTAGAGGAAAAAGAAGTAGTCTAATGGAGAAAATGCTTTTGCATGAGAAATGGCTCCCAAAGGTTGTCATAAATATTCTGATATGACATTAGCTTACATTTTCTGGCACATGTTCCACGTGGGCATCTTTTATTTCACAAACCAGCAGCAGGTTACTAAAAGTTCTAGAAAATGTTGGTTATTATTGGTAACTAGCGGCTAAAAAGGAATACTCATGTTGACGAAGCCTCTTCAAGGTTATGCATATGAATGAACAAAAGGAAATGATAATTTTTGCAAAGCATCAAAGCATGTGACCCTTGGAAATCCCGTTGAAATGAAATGTGTCATCTTCTCCCCTTTGACATTCATACAAATGAAGCTCATTAAGTGATCAGAAAAGGGGGCATTCTTCGGGAGCCAAGCATAATGTACGTGTCTAGTCCCACTAACGACATCCATATGCATGGCTTGGAAGGGAATGTGGATTTTTTTGGTAATGATCACCCACCCCACTTTGGCCACAGCAGGAGATTCCAACGTTCCTTGGAAGTTTCCTTGCGGAAGAAAAGTGACTATGCCGACTGTGGTAATTTTGGCATGTAAAAGCGCCTCAAGTGGGAAAGGGCTTAAGAGAGGAAAAAATACTCGTCGGGACGACTCTGTCGTTTGTTAAATTATGCCAATTATGGTTTGGAAATCAGCCACATTTTACGTTTCCTCCAGACAAAGAAATATGCTTGCATCAGCAATGCAACGTGGGCTGTTTCCAGTTTTAAAACGAAATTGGAAACTTGGCCCTCTATCTTGTGATGCCAAGAAGAAGAAAAAACTCTTTCTCTCTTCTCACATCCCATCCATTAAATTTTGCTGGGAGTCATTAGAAGAAAACCGCAGTTTTACAAGATCACTTCCAGCAACACGCAACATTATTAAGTGGAGTCGGAGAAGCGTCTCCATTTAACGGAGAAAACTTATTTCATTCCCACTTTCAATACACCCGAGCAGGGTTTCAAGGACAGCGTCACTTGCACAATCATTACTATCGGCAGTTGCAATAAATCAAGAGCTAAATTCCCATTCCTCCAGTAAAACAGTTTCCACCACTCCTCCAAATGCGCTTTTCCACATTTCCTGTCTCACTGGCTCTTGCATTGATATCCTCATAAATCAACACCAATGAATATCAACAAATATTACTGCTTTTATTTTCCCCCTCTAAACATGGCACACTTTCATGCACTTTTAATGCGACAAGATAAATACATTCCACTAAATTACATTGACATCTTAAGCCAGGGATTTTTTCAACTGGCAACTATTTTTAATGGAATATTTCTTACAAAATAATTATGTTTACAAAATACCTTTTAACCTACTTGTTTCATAAAGAGCACCACTCGACGACTGGGAACAGTTTTTTGTTGTACTTTAATACTTTCAAATATACTTGTCTACGTATCATATAAAGGCCATAACGACCCACAGGAAGTAGATGGAGAGTAATGAGTCGACAGTGACCATGCAGAGGTAGAGGGTCTCGTCGAAAGAATACTTGGGGATGGATAGCCCTTCACAGAGAAAGAGAACAAGGCACGTGGCCAAGCAGAAGATCACGCTACAATGAACTGCTGTCCAAATTTGAGCTGCTGCATTGCTTCCCTAAAGCGACATTTCAAAAAAGAAAATTATATTTTAACAATTACTCGAGAAAGCGTTTCCCGCTCCGGGGAAAAGTCAAGAGGTGACTTTGACGTTTAAGAGCAAAGCAAACTGTCAAGAGTCAACTTGGCTCCATTTTCTCAATGACTTTTTTATATCCCCAGGTAAATAGTGTACTTTCTTTAGATTGACATTTCCAGAAGAAGAAAAAGGAAGCTAATCCAAGAAGACGTCACCTCTTTTTTTAAAAAAAAAATATATATGTATTACCTTATCCACAAAGCAGAGGAGGAGGAAAGAAGTAAGAAACTGGAAGACTACAGTGCACACTGCCAAAAGCCCAGAAATAAGGAGGACTTTGGCGTACTGCTCGTAAAACTGCGTTAACCTCCTTTTCTCATCTTTCCCTTGGTCTCTCCCCTTTTGGGAATTTCCCCTCATCATCATCATCCCACTCATCTCGGGTTTCAGTTGTTGGTGGCGGGGTTGGGTAGCGTCGTGATCTGGAGAAGCATTATGATTTGCCCGGTAGTCAGGACTTGTTTCCTGTTCAACGGGCAAAACTGGGGAAGACAAGTCTTGAGGGAGTTTGTGGAGAAGAGATGCAGCTCTCGCCACGTCTTCCTCTGCAGGGACTTCTCCAGCCTCTTTAAAATTCTTCCGGTGGAGAAGAACCGACCTAAACAGTTTCCTCTGCTTGTCTTCATCATCATGTTCGTCTTCAGATGCTAAAGGTGGTGGCGGTGGTGGAAGTGGTCTCACTGGTGGTCCCTTTTCATCCAAAGACTGTCTCTCTTGTTCCACAAGAAAACCATCAGGATAGTAAGGGGATCGAGGGAAGGATGAAATATCGCCGCCGTAATGAACTCCATGTCCACCTCCATTCTGTCTCATTTGCTGTTGATGCCACTTTTGATAGAGGAAATACTCGTAAGGAATTCTAAACTGGTCACGATCCACATTTTCCTCTTGGACAACAGGAGGACTGGGAAATAGACTGTGCGAATTGTAATCATAACCCCAGCCCAATCCTGGACCACCTCTTGGCATCACAAAGGTCGTGGAAGGGTCTGTCCCCAAAGTGGAGGAAACTTCCCAAGAAATCGAAATCAGTTTTAACCCCGCCCATCCCACACACAGCGCCAAAGCCTACATGGAATCAACAAAATATCCAGAGATTATTGCTTCAAAAACATAGCAACCCCAGAGAAAATGTAAAGTTATTTCCATTCCAGGAAATTCTCCCTCCAGCAACACATTCCCTCCATTACGTAAAAAGACATTGTAGAGACGCAGCCACCACTGCAGTGGGAATCTCCGCAGTGGAGTAAACTTGGAGGGTGGAGAGGCGGAAAAATAAATTAATTTTTTGGAATGCACAACACAACCCGAGATTATACGTTTTCTCGAGGAAAATGACAAAAAGGCCGAATGGTGGAGAGAAAGAATGAATCCATTATTGTTTCCTATTTGTCCTCTTTAATTTACACAAGAAAAGGAGCTCTTTGAGGGGACAAGTGGAAGGAAAAGTTTTACCTATTAAAAGTGTTCAAACTGCCTAGTTTTACGGTTGCTTTACAACTTGTGTCCCAACTAATCTCCCCCGCTCATTCCTTTATCAACTTTGAGCAGCGGAATGACGAACAATAAAACAATTTCCCTTTTTACTCCTTTTCATTTATAAATAGGCAGAGAGAATAAAGTCCCACACCAAAATTAATATTCTTTAGAGCCAACCTCAGACGCGGGCAAAGGAGCCACACATTCTTTCTTTGTGCAATTTAGGTCATTTGCAAAGTGAGATATCAAAAGATTGGAATCAGGATAACTTTGCACACTTTTTTCCCCTCTATGCTACTATGCCTCTTCTCAAAGATGGCAATTCTCCCGGGAAAAATATAAAGTGCAAAGGAAGGTTTTTTATCAGGTAATTTGTCCTGTGTTGCAAGAGAAATTGGAAAGGAAGACTTGTCCCCTTTTAATCAGATAAAGGGACGACGAGATATCGTCGAAGTGAGAAGGGGAAAGAAAAGAAGGAGATTTAGTAAAAAAATATCACTTTTCTCTCTCGAGTAATGTTTTACCATTGACAGATGAGTCACCATCCTGACACCCGTTTTCAACGGGATACAGCAAGGATTAATAGTCATCCTCCTGTTGTCGCCTTCTATTTTCTTTCAAAGCTGAATTACACTCCACTCTCACGCAGGCACAGAGACAACTCCTCCAAAACCAAGTTTATTGGGCAGAGCAAAGCGAGAAAAATAAATTTCTCAACGCAAGTACAAGTCTGAAGGCAAATGACAAAATTCTCACAACCACCAATCTCCCAAAGTGCGATGCACTTCCGGGAATATTTTTTTCTCTCCAGTCAGCCAAACCACCACCACACTACTTAAGTCGGCGTTTTCTTTGAGAGATTCAGTTACATTACCTCGGGAAAGGCTTATACATTCCAATAATTATTTTTTCCTGGAGAGAAGACGAAAGACGAGCAACTTGCTATCTCCGTTGTAGATTTGATAATAATAATAATAATAATGTTTGTTGGGAAGGGATTTTCCCTTTGGTGGGGCTCAACTTGCAAAAAATATATTTATGATCCATTTCATCCCACCACAACTGAACTTACAAGCAAGACAATAAAAAATGGTAATTTATGCGGACATTAAAACCAGGCGACAAATCTGCTCGTGTAATGTTTTCCCTTCTCACATTCCACTTCTCTTCTCACAAGTTCCATCCCATCTTCCACCTTGAGCCTCTTCTTAGAAGACAGAGACAAGGCTATTATGATGATATGAGTGACACAAGGATCAAGTGAATGCCACACACGGTGAAAAAGTCACACGACTCTGATGAGCAATAATCATTATGGAAATGGGAAAAATATACAAATCCTCTGTGATATTCTTACACTTGTTACAAAATATTCACCTTCACTGCATCTTGCAACCCACCAGGATTGCAGGAATAAAAAAGGAGCGACGAGAAAGAGAGGCTTTCCCGTTCTAAGCTAATTATCCGGAGATTTCCCAACTCACAAATCACAATAAGCCACTTATGCATATACCCCTATTGTGTATACATGATGAAGATGCACTGCTACACAAAAACTGCTCATCTTGCGCACAGGTTGTGTTGGCTGCATCTCGCAAACCAAATGAGATTTTCTTGTCAAGTCTAATGCTATTTACATCTTCTCATTTAGCACATCCCACCACAAAAATTTTGTAATCTGCTTAAAATTATTGTTGTTATGTTATTAGGGAAAAAAGTGATACATACTTGTGAAGAACTCTCTTGTACTTTTTACAAGTGGGTGAGTGCAAGTGTGCACGGACGCACGAGATTAAAGTGTCTCTTGCATCTCTCCTAATCTCCCTTTTTGTCGTCGGCTCGTCTCTCCCCTCCTCATATTGTGCATTATTAAATGAGAGCAGGAAGATTTAGGAAAGAAAATTTACGTGTAGGTAATCCTTGGTTTGAAAATATTGGGTCGGTGTCTTTCACCTCCACAATTCAACCCGCACCTTGCTGCATATTTTTATGCCAGTTGAATCCACACACACATGCACAAAATGTGCTTGTCGATGTGGAGCAGAGCGTAATGTGCGGATCTGCTGGTCCTGTCCCAAAAATAGATTTTTCACATGTGGAATCTGCTACTCCTCCGGCTCTGTTGGAAACGGATATTATTATACGGGTGCGTTTTGTGAAAGAAAACAAGGAAATGGGACTAGGCGGGCACAAGATCCTTGTCTCGAGAAAGCAAACGAAATAAATCCTCAAATTGCTCTCCGGATCCGATGAGGAGATGTCGGAGGAGCGGAATTACTTTTCAGTTTTATTTTTCTTTCGTGTGCCAAACCCTGATATGAATGAAATCTTTCATGGGAGCAAAAAATCCTGCACGAAAAGAGAGGTCTTATCTTGTTTCTTGAATCTAGACAAGTTTCCCCCTTTTACGATGTGGAAAGAGAGGAATCCCATGTAATTTTCATTTCACAGATAAATATTAGTTTAGAATGTCAACCCTGCGCAAAAAATGATAATAAATTGTCCTTATAGCAAGGTTCACCACATCTCAGAGAGTTGTTTGGCACAATATGAGCAGAGAGGATTATGTATAAAAAAATCTTGTAAAGTTTAATAGGATTTGAGGTTTATGCACCGTCGTCAACAAAATTAGCCAAGTGGTCTTTGCCCAAGAAAAGGGATTAAGTTGTGGAAAAGGGGAAATTTTGTGAGGAATTTACTCTAGCCTCGCATTCGCATCCTATTAATTTAATACTTACACGGAAAATAAATAGGATGAGCGTTGACGTAATAAACTTTTAGTGTCTTGTTGTTTTAAACACTTTAGCAGCTTGCGGAACTGGTTTTATTGATCTTTTCTCGTGACAAAATTTACAATTTGGGGTGATTGTCTGTCCCACCAATCCCAACATTCATTGCACTCGTGTTTTACAAGGGAAATATGAAATCCAAAGCCAGAGTCAGGATTTGTGCCCAAACCTGGACTCAATTCGAAGAAAAACAATAGCTCCCAATTTTTGTACAACTCCCATCCTTGAAGAATATTTTATTTCTTGCCATCTGTCATAACAGAACAGACAGAAGGACATTTATGGTCATGTGTTCAAACAAAAGAAAGAAATTAACTCGACAGAAAGAGGAACAATGGGAATATTATTATAAATGAATTCATGCTTTCCTTTATGACAATATGGCGACAACTCACTGCACTCGGGATATCATATAGTTCAGCGCGAGAGGAGGTAATATTTTCTTTCTTTTTCTGCCCACGCTCCATTGTTTCATCTGAATAAACACTATTAGTTCTGAGACAAGGTTCAAGAAAGGTGTGTAGATTATGGATGGATGACTGTGCGAGGAGATCATCTCTGATGGAGACGAAGATTACGCTCACTTTCAGAAATTAGATCTGTCTCTTGTCTCTTCCTTTTAGGCTACATCGTGCTGAGGTGGGGGAATGCATTCGAATGGTGGGAATGGTGGGATAGCAGAAAGAAAAGTGTCTTTACTCGCATCACGCGTACACACATCACGTCACACGATAAAATGACACTTTGCGCACTCAACTCGTTTCGAAGACAATGAGATAGAGGTTGGGTAAATGGTAAATGTGTACACGAGTCGTGTGCACCAGCTATTAAGCAAGCAAGCTGTAAGAGATACAGAGGAAGATGCAATCAAGATTAAAATGCAAAATATTTTAAAAGCACAAAAATCCTTTTGCTTGTGTCGTGTGTGGTTTCAGGGATTTTTAGGAGAGAAAAATATAAATGCTTTGTCCATTTTTATTTGTGAGTGGGGTGTGGGGTGAGCTGATATTAGGTACGCCAGTGCTGGTGGCTTTTTAAGGATCTCTACTGCACTGTGTAGTCTCTATCACAATACGGCAGTCAAAGTGTAAAGAAAATATTTTGATGTACGCCAAAGTTTCAAGACTATTTTGCATTCCATTTAATTTAAAGCGTTAATTTCTCTTTTAGCCTTTTGTCGTTTTGTTCAATATCTTTTGTGGAACGTGAACGGGAATTTTCTCTCGCATGTGCTCAGTGTGCTGTCGCGAAAGACAAGAGAACATTTGGATCGACAGTTTTCTCATTTCCCGTCGCATTTTCCTCCTCGCCGTCACAATATTTCTTTTGTATAGAGGGTGTGTAGATACATGTGACATTTCCACCTTTTTGCTTTTATTATTCCACCGAGTGTGTTCCAATTTCCCAAAGTCTTTTTTCCCTCTCACTTTCCCTCCATTTCCCACAATTTCCACTGCCATCATGATATCAGCAGGTGCTCACCCGTCACCGATGGATGACAAAGTAGAAAACATACAAGTGCGCACAAATCTACACACATGTCTGGCCTTACCTCCTCTTTTATCTCTTGTCCCCTTTAATAATCTAACCTGGATGGAGGAGCATAATGTGCGGAGGAAAATGGGAGAGCAACTCACACGCCAACTTCAATTCAAATCATTGGCAAAATGACAAGCACTAATGTAATGTCACATGTGTAAAATTGTCGTACACAGAGACTTTTCCTCTCTCCCCATAATTCATTTCATTTTCACACAAAAAGAAAATCCAATTTGTCCCTTCCACATTACAGCCAGTCCTCGTTGTACAAGCGGAAAAGCTTTTTATTTTCTCTCTCTCTCTCTCTCTCTCACTTCACTCGTGCCTAACTGGAAACTCCTCTTTTCCCTCTACATTTCCACATTTTCTATCTCATTTCCGCTCCTCACTTCATTTGCCAGAGGATGGAACACATTTCTAAAGGAAAACGGTGAGATGCAAATAGTGGAAAATGGTGCGTTTTCCTCCTCGCTCCAAACCAAAAACCAGCGCTTTTATTAAGGTAACAATTCTTCCCTTCCTTTTCACTTTCCTCTTGATGGGGGTCCTGCTGGCTGTCAATATTATTTTTGCGAAGGTGTCAAAACCGCCAACCAAATACGACGTGGGAGAGGACAAATAAAAAAATTGCTACTCTTTCCTTTGCAAATAGAACAACTAGAATTTAAGCGACGCCAAAAAACTAGCTCGTTTGAGCACCATCGCTCATTCATTCATCTTGAAAATTGGCTCACGTCAGGGGAGAAAACCCAAACAGGAAATGATTTCCTGTGTGCCACCCACTCCTTCCAGCTCCATAAAAATGTAAATGTAAAAGTTAGACGGTGCTTTAACTTGATGAACATTTTTTATTTTCACAACCTGCTATATTATATTTTAAGCTTTATTGCATCGGCAATAAACTACCCTTGGAAATAAAACTCAAGGATGTGGCTCTCAAATGATCCAGTTTTCGAACGGCCTTGGAATGTAGTTGTACGTACAAGATAGTAAAATAAAACTATATATTTCCTACCTCCGGGCAATTTCCAGCAATTTCCTTTTCAAACTTGTTCCCCCCAGAAAAGCAAGGATAGGAGGAAACGTCAATTTTGGTGGAGCTGTATCATTTTCAAGGCTTTCCTCAGCGTTGAATTTTATTGATGATAAGAATGGGAACATTCCATAAAAACGTAATGACTTGTGTTTCTCCTTGATTTCCGGTTTTCCCTTGAGAATCGAGAAAAACCTGCATTCAGGTTTCAAGATATTCCTCGAACAAGATGCTTGTCGACACAACCGGAAGTTCGGAAGTTTTATTCGGAATGTTTAGGAAAATGGTGTATACATTTTTTACAAGTCAGTTTCACTTGAAGCCAAGAAAATTAATGATTTTTCTCTCTTTCTGACACAACCTATTTTTTGAGAACTTGTTATCCAATTTCTTTTCATTTTCCTCCTTTTCTTGAGACTTTGCTAATGGCTAATTTTCTGTCTGGAGGAATGCACACGAGAGGAAAAGAAAATCCATTATTTTTCTTCTTTTTCTCTCAGCCTGCCGTCCCGTTACTAATGCTTTCCCTGGAAAAAACACCGGATACATTAGCACCCTTCGCAGTCTTCCTTAATATGCTATGCAGCTGATTCCAGATTTCTCCAGTCACTCAAGAATAATAAGAAAGGAAAACCAAAAGGAACCGGAAGTCTGCCTACTGGCCTGCTGATCCAGTGTGTATCCTAAACTCTGCATATGTCTTGCCAGAGAGGAACGATATCCAAGCTACACTCTCGTCATGTCTTGACGTGACATGACATGAGAACAATTCCACTACACAAAATAATATCCTTATGCACGATACACATTATCCGCGTGTCTATGTATTTCTCTTAAAAGCATAGCACGCCATAAACTGTTTCCGTTCCTTGTAGAGATTGTGGCTGTGTGTGGCTTGCAAAAAGTCCCACTCTCTTTCTCAGTTCCTTTTCTCATGCATGAAAAAAATTCTCTCCAAATATACAAATAGGCTAAGTGGGAAAATCTCGGGCATGCCATATTGCTTTTGTTTTTTGATTCATTGAATTCCAGACATGATACACATGCAAGAAAAGCTAAGCAAACTTTTTCTTCCCTTTTGTATGCATCAAAGTACAAGCAAGCTCGTGTGCAGCTCTTCCAGTGATGTAGGTGTAGAGGGAAAAAGGAAATCCGTTTTTTCTCATGTCGAAACGTGAACAAAATCGGTGAATGGAGAAAAAAAGAGTCACAAGGCGTGCATGATGCATAGGCATGGAATGTGTGTGCTATTTGCGCTCTCTCCTTATCCACAAATACATTTATGCATGTATGAAAAATCATTCCATCCTTGCTCTCTTTTCCCTCCTTGTTCTTGACTCATTCATGCATAATGTCCTAGTGGCATTTCATTTTGAATGAACATGGAGATTTATGATGTGCGATGTGCATGCTCGATAATAATTCAGAGAGAGAGGAATAATGATGCTCGGGTGACTGTGCCCAAGATAACATTCTTTTCTATTCACACACAAGAGTCAGAAATATATTATAGCAAATGTGCTTGATCGGACGGATATACCCCTTCGGCATCATCATCTTTTTACTTTCTTTAGGCATTTTCCAATTCATATTGCTTCCAGTCTTTCTCTCGTTGGGGATTTTTCTTTATTCAAATTTATTATTTTTCAAGGACCATCACGATACAAACTTCACATTTTTCTCTATATATATTATAATATTCCACCATACTCTCAAGTGATAATTCCATTTTCTAGGAAACTTTCCAAGATCGCCATTGTACACTCTTTTTAGGCTTCTCGTGACGGAATTGACTTTGACGTTCAATCCCTCTTACTTTTTTGTAGAAAGCCTAGAAAAGGGGAAAACTTGATCAAAACAGGTTTGATTGTGATTAGTAGTCAATATCTGAAAGTGATTTGAAAGGAGAGCTGATGGGGGATTTATTGTGTGCAGAGGGATCACAAAAGGAATACATTTTTTGTTCATGCCACCCACACTACAAGAGAATAAAAAAGGGATCCATCCATCCACCTCCTTCTTTTGCCAAACATTTCACCTTTCTTTGAAACAAGGTTAAGTTTCTCTACCTAATTTTATGTATATTTCAAAAAGTCTTGTTGTAATTTTTTCCTAGACTCAGTCGGATAAGCTTCGCCGACCCCACTATATGACACTAAAGGGACCCTCCTTCCCAGTCACCACCACACCGGGCTACTTGACTTTCCAGATTTATGGAGCCGCTGTCTCCCTACATTACACTCAACTTTCTGTGAGAAAAAAAAATACCAACTAGTAGAGAATATCGTTTCTCCCTCTCTACAAAAAATGTACACAAGGAAAAAGTTTTAAAAGTACATGAATATTTCAATGTCAAGAGTAGAGGAAAATTTGAACTGAAGGTCCTCCTCAAAAATCTTTTGCATGTTCGTTGCTTTCAACAAGGAAAAGAGCAAAAATGAGTAAAACTTGTACTGGAGATGCTTTCTCCTTTTCGATGACTTTACCACTGGAAACGTAAAAAAGTATTTAGAGCAGGATTGAGTTGAGTTATTATGCTCCTGGATTTTACTCACTCCCATCTATAATGCATTCTTCAGCTATCATGATAAAGGAAGCCAGGGCAAAAATGAATAATTCATGTTTTCAACATTTTCCTCTCTCCTTCTTCTCCTCCGAAGGAGATGATTATGCTCGTTGACGTTGTTTCACGGACATTCTAAGGATTCTCCGTGATTGTCCAGCTTTTTGCTCAGCTGGGAAAACTAACAAGAGGAAAAGTCCGTTTCCAGTTATTAAATACACGAATACACTTTAGCCTGAATTTGTTTTATTGTACGGATTCCTTGTGTCCATCCTCTGGAAATGGTATCAAACCTTTTTTATCCAGAATAAAGGCTATAGAGTGGAAACTAGGTGGACAAAGGAATACGCTTCAGTGCACTTGCTCCATTGCCTCATCCTTTATCCTCGACTAACAGAGAAGTTGTTGTCTGGCTCAGTAAGCTTATTGTTGTTTTGCTGGAGTGGAAGACCACCCAACAAGGACGAGCGGTTAAGCATCCCTATACCTTTTATTGTTTCTCTTTCCTCTAAAAAATACTTTCAGACAAATTCTTGGAGAAAAAGAAATGCCTTACGTCATCAGCCAGTTTTTTCCTGCTAAATTACCCAAGAATGTGGAAATCATGTTCAAATGCCATTTCGTGGGTGGAAAGGCTCAAACGTGGATTTAGCCCTGTTGATAAGTAAATACATGTACACTCCTTCCCACACAAGTACAAACAAACACACTCTACTGTGCAGCTGTGTCTGCTTCAAGAGCTTTCCCCTCCAGCGTGCCACATTTTTCCCAAGCAACAAAATGATATCACATTTCCCCGCCTAAAAAGGAATTATTGATGAGACAGCAAGACTGCAAAAAGTCTCAACTTTCCTACCAACCTCCATTTCATTTTTTCCAAGAAACTCTTAATTTTCATGTCGACACAATTTTCAGCAGAAAAAAAGCATTTTCCCCAATCTCCCTTCTTGGAAAGCACTTTCTGAAAATGACACACGGTTTGAGGTGGAAAAAGTGATCAAAGCTTTGGGAGGGAGGCGAGGGAGATAAGGGCTTGGAAATGAACGACATGTCAGTTCTAGTCTCGCATCTAATTTCGCATTTTTCGCTACCTCCGCCTCCATCCCATCATCCACCACTGAATCACTTAATAAATGCTACTCGGTGTGGAAAGTTGATGTTCACTTTATGAACAAATGGGCTTTTGACTGCCACCCCTTTGGAGATGATGATAGAATGGAGGAAAAAATCAAACAAAAAGTTTCCTCGCACTGGCCTACATCTTCCCTGTTTATGACAACATATTTACTTTTTTCTCTCCTGAGGTGATGATCATCACAACCTCAAGCGGTGATACAGTGGGAAATGGTGATTTTCCCTGGAACAAATTACACTGTCACTTTGTGTGCGCTAACCTACTTATTAATAAATGTCCTACTTTCCTTCTCTGACGGCAAAGTCACCTGAGTCATCATTTCTTCCTGGAGGGAGAGAAAATGTAGCTCTTATTCCAAATAAACTGAGTACAGGACAAGAGCAAGGTCACCCATTTTCTCATATAAACAACGCTTTCTTATGTCAAAGGATTTATGCATCTTGCCTAACATTCAGTCTAAATGGGATGCATATGTGAAGCACTTCATTCCTTCGACACTATACAGCTTTTCGTCACTCACCAAACCACCAAGAAAAGCGCCTTCTCGGCTTTTCTCCCTCATCTCATGTGGAAATGTGGATGCATGTCATGTCTCAAACTTGAGTAATATCTCACATCCCCAGTAATAAAGCGATATAAGCCCACCATTTCTTTCTGCTCTAATATGAGGACCCCGAGTGGGTGGCCTTGTGTGTGTGCATGTGTGTGCGACAAGGAAATTTTATGATGACTTCATTGAGCAACAGAAGGATAACACACGATCGGAGAGGGATATGATGGAAGATAAAAGTTTTTTTCTTCTGGTGGTGGAGCCAAGGGAGAAAAAAGGGATGTGGATGAGTGGCTTGACTGCTCCACTTGTTTTTCCAATAGTTTTTTTATATAGATGATAAAAAAAGAAAGTTTTTTTTTCTTTGCGGGGAAAGTAAAGTGTCGTGCAAAAACAAAGAATAGTGTCTTCTTTTAAAACTAGACGGAGAAGATCCGCTCCGACCTTGGAAGTGCACTTGTATGGGATACGAATATAGTTAATCTTTATCCAGAATGGAGTCTTTCCCCGTAGGTGCCTTCATATACTTTTTTTTAACTGAACGAAAAAATATCTCCATCATCATCTTTAGAGAAACTACGCAGGAAGGGAAAGATATAGAAGGAAGTATGAATATGCATTTTTTGCTCGGGTGTGCGCACCACCCTCTGGACTGTGGAAAGAGGGGAAGGAAGTAGAGTTGTAAACAGGAATGACTTTATTTGTAGCTTGGGATGATAAGAGAAAACAAGCTGACTGGGCAATATTTCCATTCTCGCCGGCCATTTTGGAGAAGAAGCAAAAGAAAAACTCAGACAGTTTTTCATAAGAAAATGTGTTCCTCGTCGACTTTTGAAGGTCGACTGGAATGCAACATGTCACCCGGAGAGTCGCAATATTCGCAATTGCCAGAAAAAACTGACCAAAAATATGTCTTTATTGTCGAAATTCCCCAACTAGTAAAAAAAGGCAAGACTGGTGTAATCTTTGGGAGGGCAAAAAACATGCAGATTTTTTTCTTTCAGAGATGACATAATTTTTCTCTAGCAGCCTTGAGTTAAAAATGTAGCATTTCGCTGGAATCTTTTTTCTTATCCTTAGCAGCAGTAGCTTATCCTTTAAAATTCTCTCTGAAATCAAATTAAAGAGTGAAACAGAAAGAAAATTAAACATTTTTCTCTCCCGTCATAAATCAGTTTCCAGCCAGTCTCTCATTCTCCCTCCCATTGTGTCATAAATTTATCCTGGAAAAATTTGCACCCTCGTCTGCTAGAGAAAGAGGAGAATACGGAATGAGCATGAATGTAAAAAATCGGAGCGTCTAGAACGACAACGATCAAATCAAGGTCATCTCTAGGATAAAAAGAGTAGCACCCAGTGAGAAAAAGGCAGATGAGAGCAACATACGCCCTCCTTTTCATAAGAATCTTGCTCTCTTTATAGCATTTTTAAATAGGAAAAGAAATTCTCTACAATTTTAATGCAACCCATATCGTGCCTGTCAGCTCATTTCTTTCCAGCCAAATCTTTCTTTGTCCTTTTGATTTCTCTCTTTTTTCCAAAAGAATTGATCCACAATGGCAGGATATTTATGCAAAGGAAAACGATTAGTTTCTTTTTTCGTTTTCTTTCTCGCGTGAGTCAAAAGAGCTCCGTAGCTTTGTTAGATTTTGGCTAGACTGGGGTTGGGTTTGTGACCTTCTGTAGATGAAAACTTCGCCTTCCAACTCAAATTCTTTCCGCTTGCCAAAGATTCATTGACGCTGTCTAATAATAATAATGGAGAAGTTTGGCATTGTTATTACCATTATAGCCGGGTTTTTATAGCCCATGTAAAAAACAACCAAGTCCGGGAAGACTGTCCCCCCTGTCGAAATCTGATGGGATGCGTCACTCTCAAAACATGCTGGGCGCGGGCTGCACTTTCCCTTGTGCTTTCCATCGGATTAATAAAAAAAAAACATTTCTCTATTTACAAATGTAAAAATTGTGCAGGAAGGGAAAGCAGGAGAAAAGTTGAAAATGAGTTTGCACTTGCAAAACTTTGTTTCGATATCATTCCACACAAAAAATGAAAAGGGGAATGAAGATGACAAGAAAATGTTTATTTTTCTTCAAAGCGTTGCATCTACTTTTCCATTTTGGATGCATACAAGATACAACAGCAGCTCCCCAACAATTCCGAGTCGTCTCTGATTTGCGTGTATTCGATGAAAGTTCAACGGCGTGATATTTTTTTCCAGAGTAACATCACATCCGTTACTTTGTCCGTGAACCGTGGTGCACTTTTGTATTTTCAGAATAAAATCCCTTCATATTTGCATAGAATCGTAGTTAACTGCATCTGCGAGTGTACAAAAATGCACAGGAAAGAGCTGGATAGAAAAAAATCACCGTTTTTATCTAAAGCTGGAGAGAGAGAAGAAGAAAATGGACAATCCTTCACAACATATTTGCCATTTTCCAGTGAAACAATTGCCTCCTGCGAGGTAACCACCTCACCGGACAAAAAAATTCATTTTGCATTCTCCTCGGAAAACGTCCATTAGTCGAGTGTAATGCGAGTTTTTAACCAAGTCCCCCCATAATATTAAGATCACGAGCACCTCGTAACTTTGTCCATAAAACGAAGCACACATTTCCAGAGACTGGAAGAGATGCGGCAAAATGTGTGTGTGTGTGTGTATTGAGCTCCATCCACTTGGGTGAACAACTTGACTTTACTACTTGGCTTGAATTTTTTAACAAAAACTTCATTCCCATCATCCACTGGACAAAGTTTTTTTCCAGGAAGCTTTTCCAACAACCAGAAAAGGTATGTTTTTCCTGCAGAAGGGAGAAGATTACTGCAGCACATTCTAGAATGACTGGATATGAAGGGAGTTGAGAGAGAAAGCAGCACAACATATAAATCAAGGTATGAGTGGGTGATTATCCTCTTCCAGAGCGGAGACGAACCCTCTCCAGGGAAAATAGATATTTTCCTCGAAAAGATCTTTCCCCCTTTTAACGGAATATGGATGGAGAGAGGAGCAACATCCATTAGAATCCTACTTTCCTCACTTCATACACGAACCCCCATATCCTCATCTTATCCACCTGTCACGTTATATTTCATTCTGGAGCAGTACACAAGGGGCAACTGGAGAAAGTGGCGAGTCATAAAAGAGCAAGCACAAAGTTTTTCTGGAGATGTGCCTACTTTTGTGTATGCGGTTGATATGCATATTATAGGATGCATGATAAATAGTGAGAAAACTTGCTCCCTTTCCGGGAATGTGGGCGAGTTTAATATACTCTTCAATTTCATCGATTTGCGTATCTTGCGGAATGGAAGAGTTGTGTGCGTGGGTGGAGATTATATCGGTCTGGAGAACGGGGAAAGAAGTAAAAATTGTATAAAGACACCAATTGTCCTCTATTGCGCTTTTCTCTTCTTGACATTTTCGACGGCTCTCCTTATGATCACGAGCAGAAAGGGGCGGTTAAGGGAAATGGCTTGAACAGCCGGTGTTCCTCTACAGAATATATTCCTTTCCGCCATGCTCCACTGAGCGTGCCTCACTTGTCTCTTCTTTTGAAGAAGGGCTTTTGACAGGATTGAAAGTTAGCCTCATCTTAAAGAAATGGGTAAACAGACGACAGCCTGGTTCCGTTCGTTGCTAGCACTTTATATCAAAGTGGAAGTCGTTAGAGGAAGCTGGAATAAAAATTTCATTCCAACTTTCTCTCTCAACCTATCTGTGTAATTTTTCTCGGGAAACGTGGAGAAAGCAAATCATAAAAAATAAATGAGAGTGAGAAAAGTTGGTTGTGGGAATATGTGCGATTATACTGCGCAATTTTTCGTTTTATATTTTGAAAGAGAAAGTCTTTTCATTCAACTCAACGCATGATTGATTATGTTGATTACTAGCGTGGATGATTGATTTCATGTCATAATAGCCAAAGCATGCATACCAGTAAAAAGATTGCGTAGGTATCTCCGGGTAATAAAACGGGGAAAACAATTTTCAGAATGAATGCGGAAGCAGACAAGGGAAAGTGGGGAAAGTAGTGAAAGTCAATGAAAAAACTTTTTTGATGGGATGCAAATATCCAAGATGAATCGACGCAATTTAACTTTGTATTTTTTTGACTCTCAGCAAGAAAAAAACATTTCTTCCAGAAGGGAAAATATTGAGCAATTTCCTCCTTCCTCTGGCAAAGTCCTGTGGACCAGGCTAGAAAAAAGCAGCGTAGTGCGGAAAAACAAGATGTATTATTAATGGCGGAAGTGAAGCACATGCATCAGCAAGTCTGGCTAATGATTACAATATATTTTCACTGGTCAGAGGAATTAATGAAAAGAATTCAATTGCTCCAAAACTTTTTCCAGCTTGCAGCAAAAAACTTTTGTGCGCATATCATCAAAATTTTCTACTGCAAGTTGTCCAAAACTAGGAGGAGATGAGTAATGCAGAGAAAATTATTTTCAATGTGGATCTCCGTCTCCTTCCTGGTGATATATGAGCTTCAGCCCTTTTGTTAATGATCATTTAATAGCGTAAATAAGGGGGAAAATCAAAAGAGAGAAAATCCCATTAGTCTCTACTACTTTTCTATTCACCTCTTCAAAACTACTTTCTCCAGCTTTCTCCAGCTTTCTTCCATCTTATGACTACTCTCTTGTAATAGGAAAGACAAATTCCCTCATGGAAAACTGTATTCCACCCACCCTTCTTTCTTCCCATTGAGAGGAAAGACCACCTTCCAGGAAGAGAAAAGGCTAAAAGTTATGAGTCCACCACTTTTACTCTACAATAATGATTCCATAAAGAGGAGAGAAAATTTTCGAGATGAAAAGGGGACAAAGATATTTGTAAAAGATTGCATTGTCGTCTTTCCTCATCTTTATTTTTCCCTTCCTTTATGCCATATACATTTTCCCTATTTTGACAGAGCCCATTACTATCGAGTATTTCATGATGCGTAAATACCACAAAGTCCATTTCCATCTGATTTTATGGATGTGACACGACAGCCTGCAAAAAAGGAAAAAATCACCGAGCCAAAACTCACTCCTTTTTTCCCTCAGATAAAATAATCCTTTTGTTATCCTCGAAAACACATTTGGAAAAGGTCAGAGAGAAAGTAAAAGTATTAAAAAGGCTTCTAGCTATCTCTGTGGTGGATGCTAATGTTGGTCACAAATCCAATTCGAAGACATTCCGCAGTCCACAGGGGACCAGGCAAAGTCTCCCTGTGGGGAACAAAGTCTCGACAGTTTTTTCCCTCTTGAGGAGTCCACAAGAATAATAAGGAATAATTCACTTATTACCCCTTCACTCCTTTTCTACTACGCTTTTCTCTCCCAGCGTGCTCGAAATGGGAGAACTGCCCAAGCATTTATCATTTGAAGGTCTTTGATATCACCCCACCACCGCAATCCCATCCAACTTTGCCTTTCAAGGGAAAGCTCAAGGCAAATGAGAAATTGTCGAGGGAAGCAAAAAAACCCTTAGAGTGGGTTTAATTTTCTACCATTGCATGGCAAATGGCAACCTTGACAAATAACAAGGGAAAACTTTGTTCCTTCTTTTGTTACTCATTTCCTTTCTCATGAGAGATGGATGGATTGATAATACTCTGAAATGAGAGGATTCATCTCTGATCATTTTTTTGTTTTCTTGACCAGTTTAAAAATACCCGTGTGTGCAGGAATACGACGACGTGAGTCTGCCAGGTCCATCCTTGACTTGGCAGCCTGCAAGAGGCAAGCATCATCTTTGTTGAAGACAACTTTCTCCCCTTGTCTCCTTTTCTCTTTCAATAACGTTCTTTCCGTCTATGGATTATCGTGAGAAGAAAAGGATTTTCTTGGCTGCGTCGTTTCTCTCTCGGAAGGGATATGTTGGATGGTGCCAAGTGGAGGGAAAGATCGACAGGCGCCAGCTTTCTCCTCTGCAGAAACAACTAATATCCCTTTAGATAGAGGAGAGAGGGGGATAGAGAGAAATGGAAAGTTTTTTTTTGTTAAAAAACCAATCCCCGAGTGGAGATGAAGTAACAATGTGTTGGGAATTAGGCTAAAAATACATTCAATAATAATGACGATCATAATCATAATAATGCCAAGAGCAGCTTCACCATTGCCGAGGGAAATGCGCAGTGTATAAATATATCCATTTCAAGCTGCATAGCATTCTGCTGCACATTTACATTACACCATATACTCGTGGAACACACACTCTCAACAAATTTCCTCCCGTCTTGTTCTCCAGACTGGACTCTCTGAAGTGGAGTCATGTGTTGTTGATAGGAGCCAAGAAAGTAATACAACTAAACTTTTCATCAAGAGAAAAAGAAAAAAACGTTTTTTTTCTTCAACTGACTGAAAGACAGAAGAAGAGATCCTTCACGAAAAAAATAGAGAAAATTTTTCCTAGTCAATTTTTTTGGCTCCTTCTTATCATCCTTGTAGGCTGTGAGAAGTCCATGAAGATTTTTTTGTGGGAAGCAGTGATTCCAACATTGCTTTCTTTCTCAAGGTCTCCCCTCGACGGAGGGTAAAGGAGGATGCATGACATGCATATATTTCTCAAAGAAAAACATTTTTAGTGAAGAGGACGGAGAAAAAGTGTATAACCCAGTTTCAAGAGCCTTATTAAATTTACTAGAGAGAAAAAAGAAACACGGCAGGGATCTTCCTTAAGTCCACTTACGATTCTGGCTTGGCTTCTGCTTTTTTCGTCCAAGAGGGTCACGACATGGGATGTAATGCTGGAACAGGATGTGAGAGTTGGGAGCAGAGATTATGGGAGGGTATGAGGGTTTGTGTGTCCGCACAAAGCCATCTTTATGCTTTCTCTCCATCGTCACCACTGCTGCTGTGGTGGTGGTGTTGCTGGAGAAAGGAGGCTGGAGACTAGTTAAGTGGCTGGTATTTACAATATCATAATATTTGGGTTTTGCCCTTGGAAAGTGTAAAATTGCCTCAAACCAAGAACACACACAAGAGCCATTTCAATTTTTTTTAAATAAAAGAGAATGGGGGAAAATAGTTGGCTCTTGTTGCACGATTTTGGAATGTGTAGGTATTTGAATGTAAAAGGGTTTAAAAAAGCCTCACTCGAGCGGAATCATGTATATTCTTTTTCTTTTCCTATTCTGAAGAAAAAAACTCACAAGTATTTAGTGGAATAGAAAGGACGACTACAAGAACAGAAAACGGATGTTTTTTCAACTACAAGTGCAAAAATTCAAGGATGCTAGATAAACAGAAGAGCACAAGGGTGGCCTTGCAAACTTTTTATTTCGTCACAGTCCAATCCGTTTATGGCGCTGGGAGCAAAACTCGTTCCTCTTACAACGAGCATTATTTTATGCAAAAGCAAAATCCCGAACTTTTGTGTCCTTTTTTTGATGAAAACATATGGACGGAACTGTGGCAATGACATGATTAATACCTTCTTTACATATTTCCCTTGTTTAAAACATGCAGCGAATATGGCTCCGAGGTTTCCAACAAATGTTACAAAAATTACAACCTCTGATTAGCCAATTAGTGGAAACATGAAGCTGGTTTGGAATGTGACGAGAATGAGAACTAAATAGGCTAACCTTGACGTCAATTCGGAGATGCTGTTTAAAAAAGATTTTTTGCCGGGATCACGATGAGAAATGAGATTTCCATTTCCACCCAAATTGATCCTTTTACAAATAATTAATACATAATACTTTCTTCAACCAGACCCAAACGTATTCGATGTGTAATTATAAGAGGCGGCTATTTTTCAATAAAAATATGGTTGGAGAAAATAATTAGGTTGGTAGTTTGAATCTCTGTACATTATGTGTATGAGCACTGAGCAAGAGAGTGGAAAAAGTGAAGTAGTCATAAAGTAACAAGTCATACAGTGAATAAAAGGGGAAAAAAATTTGAAAAAAGTTTTTCTCCAGGACATGCCATGCATACTGGAGAAGAGGATGAGGCATGACGAACTTAAGTATTTGAAACGAGGGAAAAAAGGAGCTAGACAGTTTTTACAACATTCTCAACTAAGACTACAAAAGCCACCATAATCTCGGTGGACTTTGTAGTAATAAAACATTTGTAACTAATTCCCATTTTTACTGGAGAAGCGAACTTCTCTTGTGGAACTGGGGATGGTGCAGCTGGAGCTCATCATATAAGTAGCAAGAGAGGAAAACAAAGTTTTATATTTTGGTAGTAACAATTAGAAAACTCCTGCTATCCACTCTTGCTATTTATTTGTGATGTGTACTTTTTTCTCCACATGCTATTCTACGTGGGATACAAGCGAAAAAACAGCCCAAGGTTGCTTACTTTCTGGAAGAGAATAACAAATTCTATTCCACGTTTTGTTTTTCTTCGCAAAGGAGACAAAAATGTTAATATTGTATTGGATTACATTCCTTTGAAATCTTTCAATCTTTTGTTATCCTTTACACTAATCCATTGCATTGTGTGTGTTTCTCTGTATTTGTACATGTTTTTCTCTCAAAATCATTCCCTCTGCATTACGTTCTCCTTTATTGAGATTTTTCTACTTTCTAACCAAACAATGGGAAATCATGAGGGAGACGACGGAGGAAAACAGAATGACTTGAAAGTGGATGTTTGTGTGATGCGTATTCTTCTCATTTCTTTCCTCAGTTCCTTTTCGTCTTTCAGGATTCCTGTCAAATCCCCTATTTCATTCGAATAACATGCAGGATGAAATCACTGGACCATTTTTTTCGCAATCCGGATTCTCCTATGGAGCGTGCATAATACGTCAACAGGCAACGAGTATACGAGAAACCTAACCCAACAAGAAATCAAAACAGACAGGAGGAAATGTCTCCATGTTTCCTCCTGTCCTTGTTTATAACTTTACCCATCCAAGTCAATATTTCCGTGTGGGAGGCTTTTTCAAGAAAATATGGAAAAGCATCTAAGCATAAGCAGCTATCCTACTTTTTATGAATTTACATTCCAAAAACTGAGTAATAAACTCACTTTCACTTTTCATCCTTTTGTTCAGCTTTCCAGGTTTTTCCAGTCCAGACAAAGTGTAATGAAAAATGGAGAAAAACGTTTAGCTAGAAAGCTAGTGAAAGCTCCAATGTAATATTCAATCAACAACTTTGCTTAGAAAAACACAAAGTAGGAATATTTTCTTGGGCCTTCTTCACGTTCTTGTTGCCGTCAACGTGTACAAAGGTACAGGTACAAAAGAAAGTCTTCCAGTTTGCTAGACACCACCCCTTGTGTGTGTTCTCCCTTTTTCTGAGAATTAACGTAGCATGAAGGCATGTCTGGATGAGTGCTTATTGTAATGTAGCTACATACTTACATATAATCTCTTTTCTTCTCTGTCCTTTTGTTTCTCTTGCCAGGAATTCCATGATACGACCATAAGGCTCCATGTTTATGTCTTGTACGTAGTTCCTTATCTGCGTTTCTGATTTGATCATCTTATCAATTTGTAAATACTCCGGGGAACATTACTTCCTGGAAAAGAAGGACTGCGGCGATCTTATATTTTGTATGACGGATGGAAACAAATGTTCCAGTTTTATTCCAGGGGGTAATTCACTGTGCTCCCTGCAACCTGTCAATTCCTAATTTATAGAGGGGCAGAGGGAAGACAAGACCATTTTCAATTTCCCGATTACACCCATCCCTTTTTCCCGGAATCCTTTCTCCAATGTGGATTATTAATGGCAAGACATTGTTGGAAAAGAGAAGGATATAAATAATCTGTTTCCGGAGAAGAAAAACGACAAATTCAAGCTGGAGAATGTCTGCTCCGGATGGGAATAGATTTCTGGATAAATGCACAGCAGAAAGGAGAGAAGAAGCACGACATGTGGAAAGTTCCATGGAGCCTTTATCCTGACTCCACCTTCAAGCTCATACATTATCCTGGAATATTCAAAATGAATGGATAAATTAACATGGAAAGATTTACATATTATGACATGACATGCCTCAACTCTTTAATCTCTATCCAAAAACCAACATTTTCCAAATGAGAGAGGGATTTCAGACGAGGGATAAAAGTTGGGTTGAATAATATCCCTTTTCCAGAAATATCCTCCTCCTCCTCCCCCTCGCGTTGCAGGGAAAAAAGGGAAAACTGCGACTGCTGTCACGTTATGCCGTCACTTTGAATGAAGGATGTAGTGGGAGACTAAATACACTCAAGTGATCTCGACTGCTTTATCTCTATTCTAATTACACATGTGGCTTCAATCTATTCCAGTTTCGTTTAATACCTCACATTAAGTGCTCTGCATGAATGGCTAAACCAAGTCATTAACAACACGTGTGTTCCAGTCTAAAATGTTCTTGGCTCATGGGTGGCTGGAAGCGCACGTCCACAAAGGGCTACACAATACAGTTTCCACATCAGACAGCTAGACGCTCTTAATGACGTTCTCCCAAATCATTTCCACAGGAATGCACAGCAGATGCATGTTTGTATGACTCCGACTCTACGAAGCTGCTCCAGTAAAGAGGTGTGAGAGTGAATAGCAATGGAAAACCGTGCCGGCTATATATTTTGCATTTGCTATTGCTGCATCTGGATGGGGCATTTATTTCATCTCACATGAAAAATTCATCCTCTCCGAATGCGTATGAGAGAAGGAGAAAGTCCTCCAACACGTCACTCCTTTTGTCTGACTGGTGTCATGTGAAGTTGTGAAAGCCAGAACAAGGTCAAGCTAATCATCATCAGGAAAGCAGGAGGAGGCAGGTTTTGCGGAATACTGCTCTGCTCATAAAATGGATTTTGATTTGACCATCCAGGATGATGAGCGAAAACGGGGATATTATTATTATGGGGTTTACTGCTCCAGCACTATAAAGTCGGCTGCAGGTGTGTCACATGGAAAGGACACTCAATTCCTTATGCTTACTCGTTCAAAAAGGAAAATCCAATCTGGGAAACTGGCAATGAGACGATGTAATATAAAATTTACACCTGACATTTGCAATGTAACCTTTGTTGCAACTTACTCGTGTCTCTCTGAACTCACTCAAGGTCATACTTTGTTTGTGTGCATACTTCTCGGATCAAGTTTCATTAGTCTCAGGTGGAGCGGAATGTTTGAGTGCCGACTTTCTTACTTATTTATTGAATGCATCATTGCTCTGCTCTTTAATCATGGTGATTAGTCTCGGGTTACTGGCTCCCCTCTTGTATTACTCCGCATCACTTATTATTTCCTTCCATTCACCGTCTCGGGAATCCAATTTTGAAGCGACAAATAAATTGCTAGAGAATGGTAGCAGTATAGAGTATTGATTAAATTCGTAGGATGACGAGAAACATAAACTTTTTTTGATGAACAGAAATTCCAACATTCCTTTCTTGACTCGTCCAGCCAGACCACAGAAAAGTTGTCGTCTTTGATCTTGCGTGGAATGAGGTTGAAGAGCATTATCGTCTATTATCTAAAACCGAAGGTTTATTCTCGGCGAGGCAAGCTACGACACGACTTCCTTGTCATTGTGGAGGTCATCATCAGGAAGGAAAAAACAAGATTTATTGGAATGGAAAGAGAAATCATTAAATAAATTAGAATCTCCAGGAAATGGCGGTTGTGAAAGGGGAATTCCTTCATCTCTGGTCACTTTTTTACGACTAGACAGAACCTGGAACGAGGTCAACCTTTAATTGGGTGATGGGCAAAATATGAGTGAAAATATGAACACACGCCAATACAATTTGGGACGATTTGAGATACTATGTATGCATTCATTTACATTGGAATACACCTTGTGATTGCAAATTCCAATGATGCCTGCAACACCAACCGCAGTTTTACCATTCCCCCTTAGTTATATTGTTTTAGGGTTTCCAATTTTGTGGGAACAATCGCCCATGCATTTTAAAATCCCCCTTTTCCACTGAACTCAAACAAGCGTGGTATGCTCCACAAATAGGATATCAATGTTTGTTCGTGCTTAGCCACCCATGTCACAAGGGCCATTCATTGAATTCTCTTTTGCCGAGGCTTTTCTCAACTAAAAGGATTGCATTGAAGCATCATTTTATTTGATTGTTGACATCAATCTAGACTTTTTAACCTGACCTAAGCTAAATGACCAGATAAAATAATTGTAAAAGAATCCACTCACCTTGTTAGCATTTTGACTTTAAAAGATAAAACTGCAGAGGGTCAGAAACGAGTCCATAAATTGCAGGTAATCGAAATCCACATTATCCCAATGTTTTACTCGTCAAAAGAGGACGGAAATGGGATATTTTCTTGCCTCTACATTCTTCCACCCGTCAATTCTCGACGAAAGAAAATCCCGGCATGCATACATGTATTTCTCTGCTAATATATATATATATGTATAAGCTGCTTTTCTCTCTTGCTACATCTCTCGAAGATATAAACTGGCTACATATCTAGTACATGAACCATGTATAACCCTTTTCTCTTTCAGAGTGCAGCTTCTTCACACACGAAATCTCCGATTACATCTCTTCATTTTCAGTGTTTCCTCTATTTTATCCATTTCCCCATTTCAACTTCAATCAACTTCCTTTCTCGGCCGGTAGAGCTTCAAGCGATACTCGAACACTTTTTATCTCCCCAATATCCTGTAGCCAAGCAGATAGTAAAACGTGTCCTCTTCACAAACCAGTAAGTGTTTCTCTTTTATGAAATTCTTCCAATTCCACCACCACACAATTACTCTCAACTGCTGAAAAAAAGTCTAAATCAAATTGACAAAAGTGGAGTAAAGTCCAAGCATCCAGAGATTAAACGGAATCATTGGGAAAGCCCTCTTCATCCAATCTCCACTGCTGATGCGGCAACGCAATCTGAGGGGGAAAGAGAAGGAAAAAAGTCTCCTTGTCCCATCCCCAATATTTACTCTTGACTTGAAAGTCCTCCACCCAATCAACTCGTTATGTGCTTTATTGTATTTTGTATCCTTGCCAAGAAGCGAAATTAGCGCTTTGAACCCATCTCCATTATCCCTCGTTCCCGATATACGATCCTTCTTGTGTTGATCATGATCATGATGATGATGATGAGGAGCTCTTGAGAGAAAAATTTGTCGTCGATGTGAGATTTCCTTTTTCTCTCAAGCTTGCGGCCATTGTCACAAGAGAAAATGACTTTTTATGACGCATAAACCATTATAGAACCACTCGCTTGCCATAAAATATGCTTATGCACATAGCAAGACGATGATGGAGGATGATGTTGCGGTGGCGGTGCTACAAAGCTTTCTGATGATGACACCATATACTTACTGAGAGATGGGTAGAGAGAGGCTCCAGAATATTTGTCCGTATAAAAAAATTGCGTTTCCCTGCTGTATCCAAGATGGAAGAAAGGCTGATAAACGTATAGTGGTCCATCTGGAAGGATTGGTTACACCATTATTTCATCACCCACCACTGCTATACTAGCCAAGTGGCGAGGCGACGAAAGAGACTCGTCTGCATTGCTTGCAAGAAAGATGTGAGAAAGGCGAGAGAAAAGTGAGCAAAAATGGTTGCATGATGTGATACGAGTGTTTGGGAAAAGGATAAAAAGTCAATGTCGCCCATTTTGAATGTGCAACTGCGGAGCTAAGGCATATATAATTTCTGGTGTATCACCATCATCCTCCCATCCTCCGTTTCTCTCCATAATGTAATTTCTAAAAGGAGAGAGCACCTATTTCTGCAGGAATGTGTGTGAGAAAAGAGAAGCCGTGTGGAATATACAACTTTCCTTGTTATGGTTGGTTCCTTTCATTCCAAGGAAAATGGATGCTTTCCCCCCAAAAAACTCGTTTCCTCTGACAAGTGATAAATGATGATTAGTTTTACACTGACTCCACGCCGTGTTTATTCCATTCGCCTATGCTTACTTTCTTAGGGAAATAAGACAAATCTATAGGAAAGAGGGTTAGCGGCGAGGGTAGAACACTTTCCAAAACTTGCCCATACACCCACATTCCCACACACATATATTTCCAGAGTTGACATTAATAACACGATGGGAAAACCATGTCGCTCCCTTGCAAAGATGGTCATGTAAGGTCGTGTCGTGTGTAGGAGGACGCTATGGAACATGACTCGGGATAATGCAACTTACATCCCTCCAATATATTTTATCGATAATATTAGAGAAAATATTTCTTTATTACTCAATGTACATTTTTATGACGAAAGCCGGATGACGACAACTTCCGTCTTCCATGCATGTGGCTACGTCTCGCTTTTGCAGCAGTGGAAGTGGGATGACATTTATGCTCCGTTGGTGGTTTTCATTTATGCCATGCCTTTCCCATCCCTTCTCTGTGGTGGGTGGGCTGCATTGAAAATGATAATTAGTGCGGGCGGTTGAATAGAGAAATGCGCTCATCCATCATCAGCTCCCTTCTCAAAAAACGCTTTGATTTATTTCCCTTTGATTTTCTCATCTCGAGATACAACAAGACATATACATGAAATTATGCATATTTTAACATGACAATCATCAGCAGATTGATATTAATTATTAGAGTCATGTCATCCTTTTTATTTATTACTTGGTGTAATACATTGAGAATCTCAACTCATCCACCACACAAGTATTTAGTATGACGACGATCCATTAGTTCAATTGTGTAAAACTACTGTGGTTAGTATATAATAATGATTCTCAGCAGCATAGCTAAATAACAACAACACGCTGACACGCTCCATTTTTATTCATCCTCATCATCATCCTATCCTAAACACTTAACTACTTGTCTCTTAGAATTAGTGTTAGTAGTACAACACTTAGGGCTATAGTTACACGATAAATGTTAATAGTACTGAATAGTTGTGTCTTTTGTACAGGTACAGTCTGACATATGTATGTGTTTGTGAAACCAGATTATTTTCACGGGCTGAAATTATTTTACCGCTTCCGTCAAAAAGTCTCTCTTTTTCACGCATTGCATTGTGTACCTGGAGCTTACAATGGAGTTAGATTTAATTAACAAGCGGAATAAGTGGCTATTAGTCTACTACACTACGTCATATTTATTTTGTTTTCTACTCTAATTCATGTAATTTTAGCTAATTGTGCAGTGCAGTAGGAAAATGGACCTTTCCTCTTGTTCATTCAAGAGAAAAGGACCAATTTTACATTTCAAAGCGAGTTAAAGTTTTGGAGAGATAACAACAACAACAAGTGTTTCGTAGTTGAGGATAAAAATTATTAATTTCTTGATTAATTAATTAATTAATTAGGAAAGGATTTTTATTGCACAAAATATTCATCTTGCCTGATTCAGTGACATTTCTCGTTGAGATCATCTTAATGTCAATAATAACTAGGAGGATTTCGATGTTGAGAATGTTCATGACGAGCGTTCCACTTTACCCCTTTGAACAATCATCCAGTATGCTCAGTAGATGAGCATTGTTTTAACTGGTTTGGTTAACCTTTGTTTGTATTGTTCTATTGTTGTTTCAAGGTTTTGGATTATTTTGGAGAGAGAGAAAAAGTGTGTGTTAATAAGTATTTGGAAAATGTGAACGACTTGCCTGCACGCAATAATGAAGTGTTGGGAAATGTTTACGAGGATGTTGGCTGACGTAAAAGGACAATAAAAGTGGAAACCGCTCTTGTGACTCTGGAAATGAGCAGCCAATGAAGGATAGAAAATTCGCAACTGTTTAAATTTCCCTCGCTTTAGCGCAAGAACAATAGGCAAAGAGAAGGTCCCATGCCAAAGCATGATTTTCCACTTTTGATTACTCCTAAACCCATTATCCCATCACGCTTTTCACAGGTAATTCATGGGAAAGTTTTCGAGCACACGAACACAAACAGAAAGAGAGAGAAAGAAACTAAAGAAAGAGGCTGGAATTGTGTACACAAAAGTGACTCTTATAACCTGGGATAATGGGCAAAGCGGTGGAGGAAAAAGCTATCAAGAGCTCCTTCATTCTTCCCCTTTGCAGATCCCACACACCAAGCCCAAGTTTTTCAAGGGTTTTTCATTATTCCACTACAACACCACATGCTCCCCTCTCACCAGCCTTTCTAAAGTTTCAATTTCCTCCTGATGGAATGTTAATTAGGCTTTAATTGCGCAAGATTATACAGACCTTCTTAATAATATCCTTTAGACGCAAACACCACTCAGCCCTCTTCAAAGTACTACAGGCATTATTTTTCAATATTATTCCACTCAAATCCTATTTCTGCTTGCATTATATAGTCTTCTTACGCTCGTTGTATTTTTGTGCGGAAAGTGCACATATATGAACAAGCTTCTTAACGGTATTTATTTATTGTAGAGAAAATCTTATCACACTCCCCTTCTCAACTAATCCCTCGCGGTAAGTAAATTGTGCTGGTTGTGATGATGACTACAACCATGTCATATTTGATGCCATCCCAATGGAATACAAATTAAGGAGGAGGTGGAGGCAAAACTTTTTCCTCCAAACGACTTGTACTAATAAACTCCTCTGCTTCACTTCACCAATTTTACATGCCTCGTGTGCAAAAGACATGGTTTCAGCTTTTTGTTTGTGGTGTGAACGACCCCTACTTTTTTATGGAAATGACCTCGATCGATATCGCTAAAATTTTTACCAAAAAAATGGGTTGGTAAGGGAGGAGCAAAAGATTGATGGGAAGAAAGTTTCAAATTCTCCATATCCTCATTGATTGGCATGAAAAAAAAGTGTTTCGTATTTTTATGGAAAAGTGTGAGAGAAAAGTGTTTATAGCTTGTTCTACTAAACATTCATCGTGTAGTGTGAATGGCTTCCCTTCCCCTATTGTGCATATTTTTTAGATTTCCCTGCTATTCAGTGTACAATCTACATTCTCGATCTAAATTAGTCATAAAAAATTCAAAGCAACCCATCCCACTTCTCAACCATGAATTAATCCTTGTGATTTCATTTTCAAACCTCGTGAAATGCACCAACGACGGCGGATAACAGAAAATGATTACTTGACAAAATAATATTATGCGCAAGTAGTACAATAAAGTGGAATATCCATCAACGGTAAAGATCCATATTGGGAATGAATGTAAAAAGACAAAAGTGAAAGTATCTTAGAGCAATATTATAGAAATGTGTCAATGGACTACAAAGTAGTACATAGTCAAGTTAGAATGTACAATATTAATAAAATATTATCAATATTCAATGAAATAGTGTATCTCGCACATGCATACAATGAGCTGTACAGATAACAAGTGCCGACTAAAAATACAGGATTATTCATGAAACAAGTATAACATGGAATTATTATTTTCACAGTGAAATACTTTTCAAATCTTTATTCAAATAGCGTATTCTAGTGAAGTATAATGCTAAATAAGTAGGAATATATTAGTCTATGTTTCTTTACAACTAACAAGTTTTGTAAGTAGAGTAGAATAATAGTATGTAGATGTAAGTTATAATACAATTTGAGTCAACAACGTTTTTTATTCCTCTGAGAATGTAGAATTATTACAATTCCAACTTCATTACCTTCATCCCCCAACAACAAGAATAATATAAAGTAGATAGAATAACGTATTCCACACTCGGCGAGTCAATAGATAAAATACATAGTGCAGAGCCAGCTCTGCAATTCTTTTACTGTCATAAAAGGAAAAAAAGGTTGTGGAACGAGTTTCTTTCTCTCTCTCTAAATACCATTCTCCATTACACTTTTCTTAAAATTATTAGTACGTAGTGGTATCATTTAAGTCATCATATTTTTGTTACTTGTTTGCCGCAAACAATTTTATTCCACTTCCCATCTTACCCCTTCCCAGACACTCCATTCTACTTGCTACATTTTTTATGTGCTCTGCTACTCTGTTTCTTTTTTAGTCATTCCAAATTCCTGCTGGGAAAATTGCCACCCCAAAAGACAACTACAGTAAATGGACAGTTAATTTTTTTCCTAGTTAATATTTTAACATTAAAACTTTGTCATATTCATTTTTGTAATAAAAACACGGCAAAACGTTGTCGCGTTTTACTATGCTCTCACAATTTACTTGTATTCCTTTTGAATATTTTGTCTGAAACATTTAAAATTTATGAAAAACACTTTCTCCATTTATTCCTCTCTCCCTCGAGTTCATTCGCACTTTTGCGCAGTCACTTGTAAACTATGTAATCTGAGAGAGAGGGAATCCACTCATCATAATTTCATGCACAGCAAAAAACAAGTGTTTATTTTCTTCTCCAGATTTCCCCCCTCTCAACCATTTTATATAGTCAGAGAAGACAAAAATGTAATTTAAATTTGCTGACGTAATTCCGCATGTGCAATATTTTTCTGCTTGAGAGAGAAAGAGTGTGTGTGTTTGTGTGCAAATGCAAATATTCTTTTACACAATCATAGAAATATGCATATAAGCCATTTTCCCTCTCACATTCCTTCCCACTTGAGCCACTCATTTTTTTTCTAATATTCAAAAGAAATTGAGAGAGCGAGCTGTAATGAGATTATATGGAGAGTACAATAATCATATTACATTTTTTCTGAGCAATTTTTCTTTGCGTAATCTACATGTCATCAACTTACATCATATAAGAGAGCAGAAGAGTGAAGAGAAAAAAATCTAGTATTGAGGTAGGTAAATAATACTATTTTCTAGTTGCAGAGACGCGCTGATTTCTAGTTCCAAAAATGGAAGAAGGAAAGCTACATTTTTTTAAACAAAGAAGGAATGAGGACTCACGTAGTAAAGATTACCCTTCCATGTCGACAAATTTCTCTTCCGACAATTTTTATCGCACACACATACATGTCTCGGGTGAACGTGTGTGAAATGAAGAGTGATACACATTCCCTTCCTTGCTTTTCTCCCCAAAATGTTGCATGGAGAACACGTGAGCAGAGTTTCCCACTACTGCACAACAGAACAAGAAGGCAAAAAAAGATGCTTATCAATGCAATAAAATTTCCCAGCATCATCACACCACCACATGCCGGGCTTTAGACACTGGAGAAATTAAAGACATGTCTGTGAATCATGAGCATTTGAGTTGAGGAGAAGAAAAAAAAGAGAGAAAGAAAAATTGTGGAGAGCTACTTTGCGTTTCCTTTGTATCTTTTCCCTTTTGAATTGCAATCCACAGAGAAAAAAGTCTAAATGAGCAATGTATACACTTGTATCGTCCCTCAATGTGAAAACCTATCAACGTCTTTTCCTTTCTTTTTTTATATGGAAAGAAAGGAAAAAAATATTCTTTTGGGAAAACACCAACTGCCGCAAGAGCAAGTGGAGCAATGAAAGAGAAGCTAATTTTACGCCCTATTTTCCTTTGCGTCACGTAAAAATCTACATGAAAATGAATGTATGCTGAAATCATTAACGCACTCTTGTGACTCCCAATGTCGAAATTTTTGCCGGATCGAATAGGCAGGAAAGCAAAGAGAAGGGGAAATCATTTGACTACACTTTCTCCTTGGTTGTAAGCAAAAGCTAAACTCGCAACATATGCAACTGTATATGGGCAGGTATTTTGGGGGCTATTCAGCTTAATACAATATCCAAGATATTTATACATTTTCTTTCATCAGTCACTCCTGACGTCAATACAACTTTCTAGTCGCTTGATTCATTCATGCTCACCACGAATTTTCTGTCTATCCATGCCCTTGGCTCCCATTTTCCTGATTGGATGAGGAGAAACAGAGTGAACAAGAAAATGCCAATGAGTTCAAGTTTAGACAAAAATCTCAGATTTTAATTACGGAATTTTGCCATTTTCAATATAAAAACGTCAATCCAATACGACCCAACTTTGGAACACTGTATGAACTGCATTCATGGGTGTTATTTTGAGACTTGTGAAAAATGGTACATGGCTTCCAAGTTGGAAAAATTATTATTATTTTTGCTTCCAACTCCATACAAAACAAGCACACAAATACAAAAAAGCCTGTATTCCTCCTCAATGCCATTAGCAATCAAATCGGATATTTCCTGTCTCCCATTTCCTTCTCTCACCTAGACCCTTTCACTCAACTACACTCAATTTTTAACCTGGATATTTTATCTGCTTTTCTACCAGACACCTCTCTTCTTTCCCCCTGAATGGTTGACTGACTGCTGGAGAAAAGGAGAGAGAAAAAGTACATCTGGGATATCTCCTTAAAAGCCACATTTTCCTCAGGCGGGTATGCACACACTCCTCTTTCAGACATAAGCCTTTCAATCGATTTCCATTTTTTGGCCAATATCCCTTATCAATATTTCTCTTTCTAGTACCTACGCACTCCTTCCCCTCTTTCCATTACGTTATAGGATTATGCATTGGAAAGTCAAGGAAAAAATAATAACTACACGAGAACTTGCACACAGGGGGCTTTTTCAGAACAAACTTCCTACATTTTCCTTGTATCCAAACGTCATTTGAATGTCTGTGTGTATGTATGAATATGCAAATAATAGACAGTTTTTTTCATCCCAGAGGAAAATATTCTATCAAAACTTTGCCTTGAGTGGGATTCCTCTCCTCGTTGTGTTCGTTAACAGGTCTACTTGCTTTTAACTTAGCTGGCGAGTTTTCCAATTTTAAATAAATTTGACTCCTGCCTGCACCCCTCCTCTCTGTTGTCTTATAATTTTCATAGAAAAAAAACTCCTTTCGCTGTAGAATACACAATTGAGCAGTTTCCCCTTCCTTTTTCTTGGAACAATTTTTTTGCATGCAAACTTTTTTCCTTCTTCTTCAAACAACATGATATCGGTTTAGTTTGATACCATCTTTCCTGCAAACGTAAGATATTTTCCACCACACACTTTATCTGGTTGTGTAACGTGAATAGCAAAACGAAACTCAAAACCTTTGCTCATTTTTTCTTCGAATTCAATGGAAAAAGTCATATATTTTTATTTTCCCCAGTTCTCATCTCGTTGTTGTTGTATACTCACTCAGCAAAATAGATGCTTTTTCCCAACGTAATCATATTGCAAAGAAGATTTTACTCATGTTCTCCTTTTTTCCCTTAGTCAGCTTCTCTCAAAAGGGGAACAAAATGTAAAATGTATGTAAATGTAATGTGGCCTTTTGTGCTTGTGCACATTTCCCAACATTTTCTCTCTCCCTTTAGGTAAAACGGGAGCGTAAGTACCCACACATGCTTTTTGCATTTGCATGAATATGTTTGTTTGCCTTTTAGTGGTGTACTGGAATGACGGCGGGATTCATGCCATGTGATGCTATCAACGAAAGCCAGAAGCAAACAGTTTGGATTTTTTATACTACTTTTTTTCGTTGCTGGTGAATGCACTGCCACTACTACTGGGGAGAGGAGGAAAGGTAGGTAAAAAAATGAAGGTGTTTGCATAATGTGCTTTCTTTCTCCATTCCATAGATTATAGAAGGGCTGCTCTTGATGTGCCACTTATGCACACATATTTTCCCCTAAAGCTATCCATCTATCTGTGAGCTCTATTCTCTCCCGTTTTATCTATAATGGTGACGGGGAGAAAAGAGAGAGGTTTGTAGGTAAATGGGAAAATAACGATAGCAGGATGAACAACATCATCCTCACAAGTAGCATCTTTCTTTTCCTTTCTCAAGAGGAAAAAGTATGCAAGTGAGTAAGAAAGTAAGCGAGGGAAAATGTAAATTTTGTTTTCCCATTTTTGTCTTATCTTTGACAAGTAAATCCACTGGAAATGGAAATGTTTAACATTGAAAATGGATTTATTACGTCTGTGTCCTCATTCCTTCCACAGGCTCTTCTCTCTCTCTCTCTCTTTTAAAAGTATTATTGTTCTTTTAAAGAGAAAAAAAATTCTCAACATTTCTCTTTTCGTTCCAAGTGAGAAGCGCTTTTGTTTTCGGTTTGTAACGAAATTCTAAATAATATTGTTTTTCTCTAGAGAGCCCACACACGTACTTTTTTACCTCTTCGACTAAAAGGCTTACAAGAAGAACAACACGCTAAAAATACCTTTCTCTTTTTACGTTTTTGTTTCAAGTCAATGATAACAATAGAAATTTGGTGTAAAACACGAAACGTTATCAATTTATTTAACTTTATGACTGTCCCCGCCTACACGATTTTCTAGTTATCTACCGAGAATTGCAAGTCTTTTGTTCATTCCTATCTGAAAAACTGGAAATGAGCATTGAATGCAATTCACTTTATCGAGATGAAAATGAGAGAGGAGGATTTTTTCCTCCTGGTTTCAATATTTTATATACAATGGTTAACTTTTCCTTTGACGACATATTCTTGTCGTACATATGTCTAGAGTAGAATGATGGCTGACAAGTTGCTACAATCTTCTTCTCTTCTCTACTTATTAGCGTTTTCCTCTCAACATGCAACAAGATTATCCGAGGATTCATACTTTTTTACGGCTATATCTTTAACAAGTTTTTTTTGTGGGTATTTCCCTTCTTTCGCGACGAGGAATATTACACCAGAAAAATAAAAAGTTGATAATAGGATCACCAACAAAATATCATACCTTTTCCAATATTTTCCCCCAAACGGTAAAACTCATCGAGGTCTTTTGCTTTCTACTTTTATTTCATTTCGCTCCATTTATTTTTCTAATCCGTGTTGAAGGGAAGTCTTGGTTGAAATCAAGGGTTGTGTAGTACGTTCTTTTTCTGGAAAGTCGACCCTCATCCTGACTCTGGTCTTTTGAGTCCTGGAAGGAGATGCTCTTATGTAATGTAATTGGATCATCATCATAAAAGTCTCCTTAAAAAGTGAAGTAAACAAGACTCGTTGACTTCCAATACATGTATTTCTTGAAAAGTCACAAGTGATCTGACTTTTTCCATTCCACCATTCACTCTCGTCTCTTCACTCATCTCCAGGGAATATACATTTATTTTACAGAGTTGAGCTCCAGAAGAAGACTAGGGGAAATAAATGTTGACTTGAGATTGAAAGGGAACAAAAAAATCAAGATGGTGACTGTACTCGATCCACCCAAGACGAAAGGATTTCCAAGAAAGGTTTTTTTGTTATTGCTAACAAGTCATCAAGTGAATGCGTACATAGCACCACCGCCGCCACCAGAAATGCCAGTTTCCCTAGAGGAAGGCGGTATTATCCATGTCTTTTTGAAAAATCCAACAATTTTATTTGCAGAGAAAGAGAGGAGAAGAAAAAAGGCATAACGTTTTCTTCTTTCTTTCCCCCAGAAAGAGTTATAGAATTTTGAATGATGATTATGACGACGACAATGATGAAAATGTACAAGTCAACCATGATAACTGTCATTCATATGACGGTAATGATTTTTTTCTTGGGAGAGTTGTCGTTTCACATCTTTTTTATGCTTCCACTGGAGACGGCGTTCCTTCCCCTTTTGTATGGTAGACATTCCCCTCCACCTCCTCTTTTGTAGTATTCTTGTCATGTCTTTGTCCTCCTGGTTGCTCTCTTGGGCTTTTTCCTTGTGACTTTCCGCTGGAAACAGGTTGTGCATTTTTTATGAATGCAATAATATTCCTCGTTATAGAAGGTAATATACAACAAGTAAGTTTTTTCTCCTCTTAACAAGACGATAGGAGGGAGAAAAAAGTAGAAAAACCAAAAAGAGAGAAGGAATATAATAATAATAATAATAATATCCCATATATGTATGTAGTTTACTCCACTTTTCTGGAAATGGCCGTGCCATTGTATTCCATTATATTTTTTATGCTGATATAATGTTACATTTTGACTTTTTCTCTCCTCTTTACTTTCTCCCGGAACTGGGAAACGTAATTTTTCCTCTTTTCTCCCACTTTTATGGTAATACAGGGAAGGTTACTTTTCATATCATTTTTCCCCATTTTCATTTCCTCTGCTGTGTTTTGTGTTTGTTTGTGGACGTGAGGAAGAGTGTTGTCTCCACAAGAGATGGAGATTGGAAGAGAGTGTGCTGCTGCTTGGTGGATAGTTGGATAGTGTAACATTATAACAACATCTCTGCTCCTCTTGACGTTGTTTATATTTTCTCCAGTTTAAGAAGATCACAAGCCTGGCATGTCGATAGCCTCCTTCACGTAGACTATAATAACCCAGAGAAAGTAGAGCAAAAGGATAAAGTCCACTGCGGCATAGCAAAGGAATATCTTCATGGTCATACTTCGGTTCAGAGCTTCGTTCTTTTGTGATACTGCCAGCACGACGGATGTCACGATGATGACCAGTGCATAGGTTACAAACACCCAGACTTTGGCCGCTATCTTGCTCTCCTACAGAGACAAAAAATAGATCATAATAATATTATATTATCATTCATGCAGCAGCTTTCTAACGCTAAACCGCTTCGGAGAAAGCTCAAGCTGAACAGGATTAGCGTGGGGGAATGTGGACCAAGCGCAAAGCCAACTTTTTATGATATCAGGTCATCAACAGCATCAAAGCGAAAATAAACTAGGTTATCATCATCATCCCACCTTCTCTGTCGCCAAAAATGTGGAACTGGATGACAGACTACAGCTTTATAGTCGCCATTTCCGTTTACCATCCTCTAATCAGGATTTCCACTACGCTGCTTTACAAATATTCCACTTAAAATCCTATCTAAATGATTTGGCCCGACTATACACCAGCCAAAACTCTCTCTAAATTTCTATTTCCCCCTAATCCTGTTATAAAAAGTCATCAAAATAGGATTCATTTACGAATTTAATGGGATTGACATGGGAAAAACGCAGAGAGCTTGAAAGATACGCAGTTTCAAATGGTGACCCTCTTTTTATCGTCCTTACCATGTTAAACCTATGCATCAGAGTCTTCCAACACGTGCGATATGACGTGATAGTGATGATGTATACATTAATTTCCACAATGTGCACTTTTCCTTCCGCTCCGCCAACCACCATCACATCAGCACAGCTAACTATAAGCCGAGCCAAAAGAAAAGGGAAAAAACGGAGGAGCATGATGATGATGATGATATGAAAATGATCTTTTGTTCAATATTCCACAAGAAACAGTAAGAGAATAGCCATGTAACCGTATGTGCACCACGTCGGATTATGTTTTTCGTCAGACTCCATCCGAACGAGCACCAACAACCGCAGTGTTATCGAACCACTTTATGCACTGATGACGATGGCGATGAAAGGTAAAATGTCTTCCCTACAATTCTCGTTGCACAACCATAAACTATACTGCTACATGGTCAGTTAGCAAGTTGGTGTGGGTGTGAGGAGGAAAGCGGTAGATAGATATGCAAACCAAAAGTCTGCATGTATACTTGTTCTTATTTTTTTCCACCAGGAGGATTAGAATTAAAGTGGAGTGAGAGTTGCAGACTGACTGGATTGTATTTTTCTGGAACAAAAGGTTTCCTGGAGAAGAGTATGAGTCTTTCCTCTCTCGATGAAGAAGAGTGCTCCATACTGATAAAAAATTCAAGAGCAAGAGCTCTCTCTCTCTCTCAACGAAATAAGTACACATATGCATATTACGTACAAACTTCTCGCGCACACACATCCCATCATGATTCCCACTTTCTCCTCATCCGGCAAAACCGAAAACCTAACAAATGTTGAAATGTTTGCTGGAGAGTCTCTCTCTAAATATTTGATAAATTCCGCACACACATTTACTTTCAAAAACGGGAGGAGAGTGCCTGGTGCTGAAAGAGGATAGATCAAGTATGCAAAACTAAAATGTAAGCACAGACAGACAGGAAGTTTTTACCGTTTTTTGGTACAATTGGAAGTAGTGGAAATGTGTATAATATGGCATATAAATGCAAAGAAGGACATTTCTCATAGCTGCTACACATTTTTGACCTCCACAATTCACCAGAAATGCCTGATGGCCGTTATTAGTTAGAGAGAGACGTTTTCATGGGATTTTTAAGAGTGACAGTAAAACCCTTTAATGAGTCTCGAGTAATTATTAACTTTCATAAAATGACACATGAAAGACTCTTCGTTGTTGGAATTTGGGTTTTAGTGCATTTTGCAGAAAAAGCCAAGGCTTTTCCCCAAGTATGCTTCATAAATCAATTATTCGCCCCAAAATCCCAATGTCCCAATTACGAGCCATCAGTATTAGCCACTTTTCACAAGCACCCCCCACAACTTCCCCCTTTGTCGTCATTATGTGTGCCACGCTGAAAAAACTTTACATGGATGATTATGAAAAGTTGTATAATATAGTATTGTAGTAAGTAGATTGAACAAGTTTTGTAAAAAAAATTGATACAAATTGTGGCAAGTAAAGGCTTTTCTCGCTGAAAATTATTTTCCTACTTTTCCCACTCTCCCCAAAAGTTTGCTTCTTGAAGAGCAACCGCAAGAGGAAAAGTTTGGAATACGGAATACACTTTCA
>JAHZNA010004083.1:0-10996 GCA_027743935.1 Sinodicranocentrus sp. ZH6
ATGTCCTTCAGCTGCTTCATATTTAGCTCTTTCCTCCTCTTGGAGAATTTGCGAATTTGGATAAAGACCAAAATATTGAAAAACAAGAGGGTTAGAGTTAGAAGAGGAAACCAGAAACCAGAAATCAATTTTATATTATATCAGATAGTGATGAGTGATGATTAGGCAATTTGTGAAAGTGCCAAACATACCAATAATCACTGTAAAATCCATTTTACAATGGACAATATATGACCTAGCGACTCAAACTCGTCGAGCCTACCTCCCAAGAAAAATCTACCTAAGATTGGACACTGCGCACAGATACTGGAATTGTTTGTAAAACATTCTTCACGAGATTCTGGTAACTCAACAAAGTGACAGGAAAAAAGCGGCAGGATTATAGGAATTATAGTGCGATTTAAGGGCTTCATTTTACAAAGATTAATGAATTTTGCGATAATTTGGGAAGAGGAGCACAGTTCACTGTGAGTTCAAGAATGAGAGGAGGAAATTAGGAAATTTTCCATTTCATCGAACCTAACCAAAGTCTATACGCACTTCTGACAATAATATTTGTCATTTTCATCTAAGGTTAGGTATACTATTTATATTGTGTGTGAAAGGAAAATGAATCAATGACGAAATTTTGTAGTAATCTATATTTATATATTTTATAGGAAATATAAATTTAAAAACTGTAGTTCATTGGGAATTTATAGGAAAAATATCTACTATGACTAATGGTTAAAAAAATCTCACTAATAAGGAAATTTTTCGGGAATATAAATCAATAAAAATTCAGAGACAAGGGAACATTGCAAATTGCAATGTATTAACATAAAATAAAAATGGTTGTCAGATTAGAATAGCTAAAATAGTTTGTGTCATGACTCATGATGACGTTTTCTTTATAGTAAAGTATTCATAACATCACTTGGCTCCCAAATCACGTCCAGTTGGACGAACTATGGACAAAGATTCGCTCACAAAAGGACATCTAAAATGGTAACAATGTCAATTATTCCGGGGCAAAAATAATTATAAATGTTAATTCTTCCAATGTCAATCTCAAAAACTAAAATTAAAGATTTCTGAGATATAGTTTGACCATATTATTGACAATAAGCATACATCCAAGATCCAAGCATCATTTGACTACCGAGTTAAACGAGTTATCTAATTCTACTGTTATTTTCATCAATCCTTTCGCCCAGAAAACAGGATCTCGTGACAAGATTCTCAATAATGAATGAAGAGGATTTAAAGAAAAATGAAAGTTGTACCGACTGATATATGATAACGAATGCATTACATTCAGTCAGCAAAGGAAAAAAATCATAAAAAAGTCGTTCTACCACAACTTCGTTACTCGAAGCACATATAACTCGTAAGTTTTTGCTCTGATTACATGAATTTCATAGGCAAAGCAAACTATCATAATGAAAGTTGACCATTTGTCGCTACATATAATTCAATTAAAGTAGTACAATATACATATTTTATAGGAGGTACGTTTCATGCTACTTTGTAAACAAGCATAATATAATTTACCCCTCACGCGTGTAACATTAGCAGTATCTACATCATCATCTTTTTTTAATTTAACTAATCAGAAATCAAATTAGCCAAATATTTTTTTCCTTTCCAAGTCACTCAGGTTGACACTCTTGCAGAGACTTAAATTACGTAAGAATGAATTTATTTTTAATGAGTGTGTTTAGAGCAAGAGTCGAGACTTGGGATGGTCAAAACATGTAAATAAAATTGTTCACCCACTGTGCTTCAGAAATAAAAAAAATCTTTAATTTTTTTAAAGGCTTCACTCCAAACTCTCGTGAATCTTATATCTTCACGATAAAATGAATGATTGACTCGACATCCAAACTATCAATCAACACTTTTGCTCCAACTCTCTCTCTCCATTTTATTTTTGCAGTTCCTCCTTGGCATAATGTATCGATCTCGTATTACATAATTACAAATTCGAAAACAAATATTTCCCTCCTCCCTCATCCCTTGGCACATTAGAAACTTTGGGATTTACGATCCTGTTCTATAAGCTGGCACCAACGAAATACAGCTGTTATGATTTTTATTGATTATTACGTGGTCGAAAGTTTTTATTATCTATTTGATAACTATAACTTACATAAGTTAAATGACTTGCCGTGCCAAGAAAGTTTGTTACATGAAGAAAACAAGTGCAATGCCCATAAGGCTTCACATATTTTTCTTCATTATTGACGATTTCAGCTGTGAAATGCTTTGTTCACGACAGTCAATTCTACACCATAATACTATCATTATGTCATCTTTTATTCCAAATTATTGGCGTAATAAGTTTTTGGTACATTTGAAAGATCGATTTTTCTCACGATTGTAAACATTTCGTGAACATTCCTCATCATTGCAACGTTGGAACTTTAGCTAGCTCGACTAAACTTATGAGATATTTATGTGTACAAATGTGACTTTTAAAATTTTGATTTTCAAGTCACGACAAAATGACGGCAAGATAACACAAAGGGTCAAATGCCAACCCTGCATGTGTATATGCATTAAACTGTCATTTCCTCTTTCCTTCATTCCTACCAACTGCTGCTTGATCATTTGCCATTGGCGCAAAGGATTTGATTTTGTTTACTAATGATACATGGAGTGCACGTTGCAGTTAGGGAAAATAATTTGGTAGTGATATTGCTTTTGATTAAAAGAAAGGTTATACACGCATACAATTATTACAAGTACACTAGTCCTTTCGTTCAGGACTCAGCACTGATGAGAGGAGGTTGTTTGACTTGCAAATGATCACTTCATCCGTCGTCTTTGAACTATATGAGGTAACAAGTTGTATAATCGTAATTATACAGTTGGACAGGTACAGTGCTTGTCATTTTGAGTATCCTTTTGCATGCCAGATGACGAAGACATATAGTTATTGATATGATATGACCAACAAGAGGCAGATTTTTACTTGACACTACAGAGGAACGTCCAACTTTGTGAAAAAAAGTGAAGCGTTGGGAAGCGGATCATGCAGATTAAATAGAAAGTGAGAGTCGATCGACAAAGGTGAGCTTAGATATTGTCAAAAACACAGTAGCGGATTTGGAATATTTGGATTTAGCTAACAAACTAAAGTTTCAAGAGCAGTTATGGTAAGTTCATAGGCATTTCATAATATATCAGTTTATTGTAGATCAGTTTCAGTTTTGAACATTTTCCGTTTTTGTAGCATCGGATTTTAGGGATTTCAGTGCTACTCACCACCAGTTTGACTTTTCTCATTGTCATTAACCTGCCATCGTCAGCAGCGTTGAAACCCTATGGAGAAGCATGTAATAAGAGAAAAGACTGTGACACAAGTTCTGGGCTGACATGTCATAAGCATGTATGTTTGTGTTCGAGACCAGAGTCGACAGTGTATTCCGAGTCGGTGAAAGGATGTCTGGTTCGGATCGGTCGGATTTGTGATGACAGTGGGAAAACCGGGAGGGATGTAGATTTCAATGCTACTATTGACCATGAATCTGCCACGACAGTGCAACCGACGTCTGTTGGAACGACGTGTATTGAAAATGCAGATTGTAAAAAGTTAAGAGCTCGTTACTGGTGTCAGTGCAAGGAGGGTTATGTAGCGAATGCGGAGGGCACGGAATGTAAAGCGATGTCAAAATATGGAGAATTCTGCGACGAAGATGCGGATCAATGTAATAAATAAATAATGAGTCTGAAAGTTGTTTGTACATTTTTACTAATTTGAACATCAGGGAGTCTGTGGTAGTCCGTTATGAAAAAAAACAAACTTTTCTATACTTTCAGGTGATAGGTCTTCTGGACTGGATTGTATTGACCAAAATTGTGTTTGCGCATTTCCTGATCATCAATTCTTTGACCAGTATGAGGGTCGATGCATCAGCTTTGCTGGTGGAAACTGCTCTGTGCCTAAAATGAGCCATTGTGTCCAAAATGCTGAATGTACGAGTGCACAAGTGAGAATGGGTTATACGACGGAAAAAGGCGTTAAGAAAATCCATACCAAGACGATTACACAATGCCTATGCAAATCTGGCTATTCTCAGACAACAAATGGATTCTGTTTTGGGTCTTCAGGAACAGTTTGCAATTCGAAACTGCCATGTAATCAAGAAAACTTCCTGTTTTGCGTTGACGGCAAGGTAAAGAATTTTTATGCATTTTTCTGTGAGATGTATATAGGTTCAACAAATATGCAAATATTTAAACTATATCTAACTTGAAGGATATTTTGTTATTGCATAATATGCGCGATTTATAAGTTAAACATATTTTAAAATGTTACGTATATTTTCTCATAATGGCAAAATGTGCAAATATTGTTATTCCGCATGCAAATATCATTTCTAAAAATAGCTTCATGTTCTTTCGTTTACTATGCAGTGCAAATGCAGAAATCCTTTGCACGAAATCGTTGACGAAAACTCTGGGGCGTGCGTGGCCCTAGTTGGCACAACATGTGAACCTAGACGAGGACCAAAATGTGTGGAAAACTCAGAGTGTAAGGATGAGCGATGCAAATGTTCTGAAGGATACACGGCGACGCCAAATAAGACCTGTTTGCTAGATTATAGAGAACCCTGCCTTCCAAATCAATGCAATGGGTATCGAGGGATGAGTTGTATTAAGGGCCGATGTGATTGCTTTGACTCTTATTTACTCTACGACGTTACAACAAAGGCATGCGTCGGGGTGTCAAGTTCGTCTGATGATTAGTAATTGGTGCAACTGCAATTAGAGCTTCTGCCGAAATTACGCTTTAGTTTGTATTCTTCTACTTGCCAAACCATTTATTATTTTAAGCAGTTTTATTTTTATATAGTGCACCTAAAATACAAGTACAGCCTCTTTAAATATATGCAGTTACAGACGAAGGAAAAATATTTCAAGTACATGAAGTGGAGGGGAAGAAGAGCCATGTACTCCATATAAATTATAATGCAAGGCTGCCAATTGTGAAGATGTCATCATCTCCTCACAGCACACGATGCAGCTTTGTTAATCGCACTAATACATCTCAAGTTGCCTAGAACGTACGAAAGAGGTAAAAATCCCTATTGGGAATTCATCAAGGGTTGTTGTTTTGTAAGCACATTACAATTTCCTTTGTGTTTAATAATTTTTGAAAATAAAATCCACTACTTTACCATTTACTCTGACTTCATCTTGTTTCAGCTGAAAGAGTTGCGATCAATCAAGATATATCGAATTTTTTAAAATTAAATGGCTTGGCTTTATACGAGTAAAAATGACTGTGTGATTGCTTAATCTATGTATGTGTCTCATTCAGGTCATCGAACCGAGTAAACAACAGCGTGTAGGAAGGAACTGAAATTTTATTTAGCTTATATAAATGAAGTTAGTAGTTTCATCTATGCAAACCTCAATAATGCTCGTGTATCTTGCTTAAGTATAATTTGAATGACCTTTCGATGATAAGAATGGCTCCAAAAGAGTCGTAAAAATCAATCGTGCAGTGAGTGCAACCAATCAAACAAGGAACATGCATTGGCTAATTTAGGAATTCGGAGTTCGTCAAAATAACTATCAGCAATGGTTTTGGGGTGAGGGAATACTAAGGCTAAATTCCTGCCAGAAAGCTCGATTTTTAGTTATAAATATTGAAAAGTGATATATACCACAATATGTGCTTTAATATAGTATACAATGTTGATATTCAACGAAGGTTGTAAAAGTATTATGAGAACCACCAACTCGATAGTCTTCATTCTGAATGTTTTGAACTGAGAAGTACTATTTAAAACTATCTCCAGTTAAAAGTCGCTTGTAATGTAAGTGCATGCGTTTATGACTGGAATTCTGGATAACGTTTCATAAATGAGTCTCATCCTATTTAATAATGCACCCACAAGACCACCCTTCCCTGTACTCTGAACGTTTCCTCATTTATGCTTCACATATTACAATTGGCTCATTCAACTTGATAAATTTTGATTTTGTTCTGTCCATACGAGTACACAAAGTCGCATAATTTATGTAAACGTAACCCACACTTCATGACAGCACTATTACAGTAATGAAGCTGGTTTATCCTTACCCATGGATTTCCCACAGACTTGACAATCCCTTTCAGTTTCATTCAGAACTGCTATAAATCATCTTGTGGAGAAAAAATAAATTATAAAAAAACTGCAAATCCATCATAGTCACATACATGCAAATAATATTCCTCGTCTAAAAATGCCGGTAAGATTATCAATCTACTAGAACACTTTTGTGACGCAAACCTTTTGTGTAACAAACCTTTAAAGTTTTTAAGTCTTGTATGTTTGTGAGTATAAAAGTTCATAATAAAAATTGGCTGTTTCCCTCCTCTGCCTACACAGGCGTCATCCTCACAGATAAGACAGAAGTACAGCTTCATTCTGCTAATAGTTTTGCAATTGATATCATTCTCGGAATCAGCAGTTTTGGGTCAATATGATGAGTATTGTTCCGAAAATTCCATGTGCCACCAGGCCAGTGGTTTAACCTGTCAAGCGAATCGTTGCAAATGCTCCCCTGGAGGAGAAACAGTTTTTTCCATTAGCAAAAATCGATGCGGTGAGTTTTCCCATGAATTCATTATATTTTTAGATTTTCCATAAAATCAAATTCTAATTCCTATTCCGTTGGAAAGCATAGTTGGTGCTGCTGGGAGGGAGTGCCTCCGGAGTGGGAATGAAACCTTATGCGTTGACAACTCCATTTGCCGAGATTATTCCTACATGCTTTTATGTGCTTGCAAAGAAGGCTTTTACCAGAGTAGGAATGGAAACTGCTACAAAATTGCAAAGTATGGGGAGTCATGCAGAGAAGAGGATTACGCTTGTGGTGACTCTGTCACAACTTCTGTCAGGTAAGTACATTCTTTTAACTCCATTTTCCACGAAAGAAAAACAACCATAAAGGGAAATACAATATCCGCTGTTATTTTTGGAGAAAAGTAGGTGTAAAAAATTGTTAATAGAAAAACTTTTCATATTTTATTGACTCGGTTGGCTGAAGCTGTGTGGAACGAAAGTGTCGATGCCTGCTGGGCGAAGAGAACCAATATTTCGATCCTCAGGAAAACCGGTGCATCTCATATGCCGGCAGTCAATGCTTATATCACTACAACAATCCATGCGGAGACAATTCCTATTGTGGGGAGATTGTTGAAAACATCAACGGAGCTTCTTTTGTCGTTGGTCACAGGTGTTTGTGTAAAACGGGCTATAGTTACTCAAGAAATCGGAGATGTCTGGCAAGATTTGGGAACCCTTGTAATCTTGAGAATGTTTGCAATTATGACGAGTTTTTAGGATGCTCGAATGGACTGTGTAAGTTGAGACTTTTTATATGAAATAAGAAAAAGTCACACAACTATTAAGCATATGAAAAGTTTCAGCTTACTTGACTTTTGAAATAAAGGTGAGAATATTGAGTTACTTTGTGTCGCGTTCTAAAAGTTTCTTAACTTCTTTTTTAGGTCAATGCAGAAATCCTCTCAATGAAGTTTTTGATGAGAAAATGGGCCAGTGCACAATTCTCGTAAATTCTCCTTGTTCTCCAGACTCTGGTTCAAAATGCGTGAAAAATGCTCAGTGTGTCGCTCAACGATATGCTAACGGGAATAGTAGTGGATTGGGACGCTCACCGAATAAATGCGAATGCACAGCTGGACACAGTGTGACTCCGATGAATACTTGTTTATTAGATATCAATCAGAAATGTCAACCTGGAAATTGTAACTATTTTAATGCGCTTACGTGCGTTAATGAAACTTGCGCCTGTGCAGATTCCAGCTTGAGCTTTGATAAATCAACGAAAATGTGTGTAGCCATGATAGGACAGTCTTGTGGGCAGATTCAGGTTTACGATCAGTCAAATATTGGAAATGAACCTACAGAAATTGTCGTATTATGTGAGGGCAACACGATATGTGCAAAAACTCATCCTCATTCCACAACAACCAGCAGTAGCAATGGGGCAGCTGTTAAAAGAGTCTGCAGAGCTTCTGGATCGACATCATCTAAAAATTAAACATGAAATATAAAGATACACTTATCTTTGAAAATATACAATCGACCAATTTACAATTTATCTTACAATCGATTAAAGTTCTATAAGATAACCAACCTCGCTTTAGATTCATCCTGCATTTACGCTACCGTCATACAGACAAGCAGTTCATTGTTACCAAACTCATAATATTACTACAAAAAACATTTTGCTTGTTTAAAATCATACCTTCATTCCAGTAGTTTGATCCAATTACAGTACAACCTTCTAGTTATACGAATTCCTCGATTTTATTGAAGAATTGGATTATCTTGTTTGTTTGGACTGTTTTTCATGTTACACCTTTTCTTGACAAAGAGCTGAATATAATATCCTATTTGATTCATGCTCCAAAACACCACCACCTTGTCTCCGTTTCGTTTTAGGTAGAAGGGATGAACGTGATAAACCTCCTTTTGTGAAATCCGGCCTTTTGCTACTTAAAAACACCAAGTATCGCATAACCCTCATCCGAAAATCTGGATGGCATTGGAATGCATGCTTATTAGGTATTACATCCTGAATAGAAGGAAAAATTGGCTCTTGTACTTAAGCCAAGAAGGAAGCACATTTTTATGTTTCCTCCGAATAGAATGAACATCAATCGAATGTAAGATCTCCACGTGTGTAGCAAGTTTAAACTTGCTACACGCGAGAAAGAGAGAGTCGTTTTAAGCCGGAGATAAGATTTACCGCTCCTGTAAATTGTACTTTAACTGGATTACAATTTCATTGTTTGCGAAAAAAATCCCTAGAAATAAAAGAATCAGATCAGAGGTTTCAGATCTTTTTGGAAGGACGATGAAAAATTCAAATATCATATTGTACCATTTTTTTCTCCCCCAAATCCCATCCAGTCTAAATAAGTTTGAAGACTAAAAGATATGCTAGAGATCAGAAACCGAGGAAAAGGAAGAGGATTAAGGAGAAAATAGAAGTATATACTTTAGAAATGGAATTATAAATTTTGTATATTATACAATAAAATGGGATTGCAGGCATATTCATATGTTCCTCTTGGCTTCAATTTTCCTTGCAAAGATGCTCCATAGCATTCCTCACAATCCACGTTTCATACTCATAACCGTCAGCCTTGTGCTTTCTCATGTGGATCGGATCAACTGGAATCTTCATATTGTCAAATTTCACAGCTCAGTGGAGAGTAGAGTAAGTAGAGCTTAGAATTTATTGTAAAGGTATTGGACTAATAACCTGTGTTCCTTGTAGTAGAATTTATTTCAAGATATTTGTCTCTCATGTACCCTTCTAGGTAAACGGGATGAATAGATTGGTACGGAGAAGAAGAATATACATATGTACAGAAAGGCTTAATATTTTTTTTTGTTTTTTCTTCGTCCTCACATAGAGGGGGTGCAAATATGACTATAGATCACTTTACAGGCTTATGTCGCAGCACCGGGCACGAAATTCTAGTTAAATGAGAAATTATGGAGTTTTATTGATATATTTTATCCTTTACATTCGTATTATGGCGTTTCAAATGTCAAAAATGTATTACCCCTCGTAACTTTTGCTATTGAATCTTTTTATTTTAAATTGCTCAAACGTAATAACGTTCCACATAATGTGCAAATAACAGTGTGGCTTTAGCGGTAGCGAGATACTTACAGCTAATTAATTATTTCGCTTGCGATTTCGACTGTACTTTCGCTGTTTGAAAAATTTCCTTACTACGACGTATGTACGAGTACGAGTATTCATGCGAATATTCCCTTTTCAAAGTGATCTCGACAATTTCCTGACTTTAAATAATATACACAAGCTTATGAAACATTTTCAGTGAATTAGAGCGGAATGTGTGGAGGATTCGGGGAAATATTTATATAATATTCCACAAAGCAAACAACTGACAGTTTTTCTTATCCTATCTAGATTGCCGCTACGTATCGCCATTATATCAAATGTAAATACGAAGTAAAATGGTACATTAAAATATAATATGTTAGAGTTTCGTTTTTACTCAAATGTAATTCCCCAGCACCACAAAAGCTACACTAAATATGTTTACGCTATGGCTATATTGAAGTTATATCCGTAGAGAAGATCTATCTATGTATATTTACTCGTAGAAACCTGCACCCTGTACTCTGTACGCATCTACATAGTATACATTTTACAAGTACAAATTTTACAAAAGTGTACTCATTTTTGCAAAATGAAAGCAGTGAACTTCCACATTCATTCCATCCATCCGTTTTCCATACTCAAGCGAGCGAAGAAAATCTCGAACGAACGGAAATTGTGTATGCATGCATGGGTGCATCCATGCATAATGCATAGATGATATTCGTACGTACTACGTACAAGGACATAGATATAAACTATACGGGCACTTGGAAATATGCAAGCTAGAAAAAATTAACTTTTTCTCCGTATGTTTCCCTTTGTGCCAGTCACTTCAGGGAAAATATATTTTTGCGATCAGTGGAGCGAACGGACATTTGCATTATAAACATAAATATTATACAGATATAAATGTGTTTTCTCTACAGTTATATAAACTATTATACGTAAAAACGCACAGTTAAGTCCATCCTTCCCCTTTTAACCATTTGTTTTGCTTCATATAAAAACTAAATGTTGATATGCATTAAAATTCAAACGATTTCGCTGGAGGCTTTTTCTTGAAGCAAAGCATGTGAATCATAATGATGAAATAAACGGAGGACGAAAGGAGAATAAGAAAAAACCCAGAGGATGAAGATGAGAGCACATGGATGGCAAAAATGTGCTTTGTATATACAAACATGAGGAAGTTTCTCAGAAACTTAGAATCAAATTCCTCTTTTGAGTTATCCAGCGCACTTCGTGGAATGGTGGTCGTCTACATAGCGGACGGACGTTGTCTAGCTGGAAGGTGATATTACTGTTTTTGAACAAGTAGTCTCTCTTGAACAATTTTTTAAAACTCTTA
>JAHZNA010004084.1:0-12580 GCA_027743935.1 Sinodicranocentrus sp. ZH6
TTTGGTTCATCAAAAATGGTTTAATAGTTTTAAAAATATTCAATATTTTAACGAGATACTTTTCGAACGGACAATCTGTATATATTATATAAGAATAAGCCATATTATATTTTAGCAAATATTCTGATGCCAGTATAATCTTGTAAACTTTAACTTTAACGAAGCACTTTTAAATCAAGTTCCCAACTTTAAAAAAGTTAATACGACTAATCTCAACTAATACATACGATTTTTAATGTGTGTATACGAAAGAAATGTACAATTAATTGAGCAAAGTGTAAGAAAGCAACTTCGGTTCTCATTCACATCCCTCAGGGAAACATCGTATGTCATCAGTTGCGGTCCTCACTTTCTTTTTTCGTTAGCCATCAATACTAAACAGTCCAACCTTGAGTCTCTGCAAATTAACAAGAATTACAATGTAATAAACAATATTTAAATGCGGTTGAAAAATAACAGCTGCAACAATATATATTTTTTACAGGGACGTAGTTTACCGTATCTGCCAAATGTTGATGCTACGTTATTGTCAAAACCAATAAATCTGATCATTTCACTTCGTATCCTATTATGAATGAAGATTTAATCGTTATTCCCCATTTGTTGTTCCAATCATTGAGTACATCCAGCTATCCACTAACAGTAATAAAATACAGGTAAAAAAATCCTATTAAACATTTTAAGTCATTAGTTATTTTTTGAAACAATTATACATCACACTTCTGAACCAATACCCCATTCCAATGAAAATACTATCTCTGACTCTACCCAAGTTGATTTTTTTGAACTTTCAATTCTAATCAACAGCAAAGGGCAAACAATTTTAATCAGTAAAACACGTCCCCGAATCAGAAGTAAAAAATTCGCTTCCGAGAGTAGACTTACAAGTCTACAACTACCACAGACCGGCTAACCTTGATATTTGTTAATTGTGAACTTTCAAAATCGCCCGTTTTAAATACAAGGTTACTGAGTGTAACTCAGGTCTACAAGCATACATTTTTAATATCAACCCGTCCATATACTCAGCGTTGGAGTGTCACATCTTTTCTTTCTACCGTTCCGAGTGCCTTTTGGAATTACATGAGCGATTGAAGATATACGGACGAAAAATTGAAACATTATTTATGTCCAATACTCTGCAAATAATTTATAACAATCTGGTTTCTAAGATTAATTAATCGTTTCAATCCATCTTGGAAAGTAGCGAAAGACATTTTATGCGATATCTCCAGAGCTTTCAGAATGACACAACCGCAGCTTGGTTTTGTCATTTTTACAAAAATAATGGAGAAGATCGGAACAGTCTTGGCTAGAATTAGATCACAAGGGGTAGGAGTAAGTTCTTAAATGAGATTCATTTTGCAAATGAATTATACGCATGCGCATTTTTAATTGCAACTTAATTATGCATGCAAGTATAATTCGTATGCGGACATGACTTGACTATGACCTGACTACCTCTATAATGACTTCAAAAGATATACCCTTTTTAGTTGGGTATGTGGCTTTTTTTGTTCTTTGAGATCCCAACGACAAAAATCTAATGGGACATTTGTAAAAATTATGTAAGAATCTTGTAAATCCGTGTTTCAATCTTGATAAAACACAAATTCTAGAATTTTGCTGTTAAATTATTCCACTTACCACATTATTCAGGCCTTGTCATGCCCAGCTTATCAAGTATTATAGAGAAAGATGAAATACTAGTCACCGGCAAACAGTCAAAAGCATTCTATCTGTGGTAAAATAATTCATTTTCCCAAATGTGTCTGCTGTTGTAAATTTAAATAGAATGTCCCAATTTTTGTATATACTTCGTTTAAAACAATTTGAAAATAAGTTTGAATTAGAAACTTACCTATCCCAGGATAACTTCTTATTGTCTTTCATGAGTAAACAGTTTTTGCCATTCGTCGATTTATCTCCATTGCAGAGTTCAAATACTATGAAGGTGTTGCTCCGTGTTAATATTGCTCCCTTCATTTTGTTATTTCGAAGCATCACTACAAACAAAAATAATGCGTATTTCAACCTAATGAAAAATTACAATCGTATTAATCTGAGACGGAAATACTTATAAAAATACCTTAAATCATACAAGCAGACAAGCAGAGTTTCGTGTTTTAGTCTCTGTCTAAATTTTGACTGAAAACATCATACAGTCAAACCTACTAGACTGTGCCCTGTATGAACACCCTTGGGTGTAGTCAGGAAAAACATTTATAGTCAGTTTTTTTTAATTCAACCACGCATTTCTTGGAAATCCCAACATGACAGGCAGATATGCAGTGGATATTAATATCTGTAAGATACTTACATTATTACAATTCCCAAGTAAAACCATGCTGCAGGAATTGCCATAAGTTGAGTAACGTTCACCATGTGATGAAGCACTGTTAGCTTGTGCACTTTTTCAAGTTCTTGAACCATAACTCTGATAATCTCTCGCCACTTAATCCTAAATCAAACTTTGAGGAACTGCGTGAGTACATGAAACGAAACATACCAACATTACCAACTAGCTATGATTTTCTGATTTGATTTTGTTCGTAGTGCGTTTGAATAACTCCTGATCGTATATGAGATTATCAAGTTTAATGATTATTTCTATTGACCTTATCGTTATTTGCTGTCTTTTGCTGCACGAAATATAGCTTGTGGTTAACGTCTATAATAATGCGATACATGATGAAAATCAAGCAACATTGGAACGCACACACAATAATAATCTTGTATTGAATATTCAATTGTACAAATACTGACTAACAAGACCAAATCGCAATTACTTAGAGATATTTGATTTTTATTGCGGGTTTACAAGGCAGTGATAAGTTTGTAGATTTTTATATTTTCTATGTAAGCTGTAGAACGGTATAAGACTGTGAGCAATTACCACAGTTGAACTATCCACTTTGTAATTTCCATTAGTTAGCTATTCTGCATGAGTTTGAATGCTAGTAGTAAGTAGCTGTAAGTTCTTGTAATTGTCGGCAGGTAGTGATACAAATGTTAATGGTAAGTGCCTTATGTTTAATTATGCCTATTTGTTGGTCATTGTTGCACGTTTGAAAATTCATGTTCTTTTAATTAGCTATGCATACAGTTTTTAATAACTGGCGAGTTTATTTGCTCAAGAGAGCTAAATACCTTCTCTTGAACCTTACATCATGTGCATATGCAATAGGGTTCTGTAGCAAGCTCATTGATTTAATTACATACATTATTATGAATAATGAATAATGTGAAGCTAACTTTTGCAGTCTTGATTTATATGATCGATCAAGATCAATCAATGAGCAATTTGGTGAGATCGGGATGAAATTTTCGTTATTTCTTAGACATAAAATTCTCCTGAGCCACTGATTGACGTAGGCCACGAATGAAAGTTGAATTTTGAATATCCATGGACTGTAATTTTTCAGTCATCCATCCAAGATTGGTGAAATATTGTCGATATGGAGGTTGTCTTCAATCAATGCAGCATTATGCTTAACTAAGATTTTAGCCGACTTTCAAATTTCGTTATTGTACTGTAGTACATTCATCCCCAACAAATTAATTGAAAGCAGCTAATAAATGTTTAATGAAGATGTAACACATAAACACGTACCTTATTAAGGGGTGTAATTCTAAGTGAGAGGATGTAACTTGAATGGAACGTGACTTTATTTATATTTTGTGTTGCAGTAACCCACTGCTTGATGATTCGTAATGTGTTACGCGAACTAAAATTCAAATTATAAAATTTGAGGCGAGACTGATTTTCACTTAAATAATGTGATTTTGTGATACCAATTGTAAGCCTTTGCGTGCTATGCACTCTTATTGGAAAAACCGCCCAAATCAATAAAAAGCTTGTAACACCAAACTCAACAAAACTTAACTTGAACTCCTTTTCTATTCAGCTGCAAACAACTGTATAGCCATGACCTTAACCAAACAAAAGGCCGACAATTAGGCATATCCTTGAAATCTGCGTTTAAAACTTTAATTAAAAAATATTGTTGGTTTTACGATTAGCATGATTTTAAGTGGTCTTTAAAAACCTCTTTCAAACTTGCAGTTCTTGTGCATGAATGATTTCCATCTTATACGTAAATCTGTGTGATTTTCTATACAGATTATTTTATGACAGGATGGACTTTGAATTCATTTCGCATCCAAATCTGATTTCGAATTAGCGCCTTTCTTGAGCTCAAGATGAGTTTAAATTGTAACGGGATATTAGAAAAAAGGCACGCATTTTGCATGAGAAACTTCAGTTGTCAGCGTTTTAGAGATGAGAGGGATACATTTTTTCATTGAGTTACATAAATGAAAGTTGTGTGTGGTCTGCAAGCGATATGAGAATTTTAGCCGACAAGATACATAGGTACATGATGTTTCTCAGTAGTCACCAGTAGTCTGCACAAATTGTAAAAGAAAAAGCAATAACTATGTTATTTTCAACCGAACAATGATACACTTGTGGACATTTGATAACACAAAACATTTACCCTGAATGCACGCAAATTTAATGAAAAGATGTTGATTGTGCACGCACACTAAAGTTCTGTTTCTTCTCACGTATATTGTTGGCTTCTGTCACCAGATTACTGTTTAGTATTTGCGATAAAGTATGATTTACAAAAAATAAAATGCATCTGGTGTGATCCACAACAAATGCAAAAGCTTTTCTACAAAAAAACTCAACTTGAACCAAATAAGTCCAAATAAACAGGTATTTATGCTTACACAAATGCGCATATTAGAAACTCATTTAATTAACCTGTGAAAAGTAGTAATTAAAATTGTTCTTGATCCATTGAACTTTCCGCAAATAACAATTTATGTACAAAAATGCATAACCACACTGCAATGTCACGAACCCCAAGAATATGACCATTGGTGCTCGTGACATTCCATTGCATAATCTAATCTATATAGTAGACCAAATTTCTCTCGTGAGTAACTCAGCTAATTAGCTTTCAGGAACTACACCCAAAAGTTCAACAGTGATATTATTTTTTAAACATGCGGACATGACGTGTATTTTATAAAATTATTTTCACTCGTGTCCAATCGGCTATGAATGTGAATGCTATATACAATGTAAATATGCAAACGTGTTATAAAAAGCGGGATGATTATTAAACCAAGCGAATTCTCTCCTGTAAACCTATAATACATATAAACCTTAACTAAACCTCTGCAGTATAGGCTAAACTGCGTAGCACGGTTACATCAATAATTTCACATTTCATTAAAAATCTCTGTTTTGAAAATCATATCACACACATAAAAAATCACGGAAGGTGAAGGTGTTGTAATGGTAATACAATTAACCAATCAAGTTTTATAATCAATTTTCCTTTTTGCCATTAACCTCTTGAATGATATTTCGCAGTGAATGCCTTTGCATATGGGAGAGAACATAGATATGCGTGCTTTTTAGGCTTTAATTATCTCATGTGTATTATTGACTTCATTAAAAAGTTGTAAATTTTTACCAACCATAGTTGTAAATATGATCCATCACATTCACCCCTTCCACTTCTATAGTCCGGTTTTACTCATGCCTTTTGATAATTACATTATAATGTTATGCAGTACACGTGACCACAGGCAATCGTAGTAAAGCTGTCTGGCCACGTAAAGCTCGGAAATAACCAATAATAATATCGCAATTAAATCAAATTAAGATACATGCTGATTTGCTACCTATAAATGAAAGATAATGATCAAAATTTGAGCAGGAACAAACTATGAAATAGCTAAAAAAAATGAATAGGAAAATCAACCATATATTTCTTTCATCATGCATAAATATTTTGACACGAGTTTCAAACCTTTTGCTAGTTACATTCGTACAAGTATTATTGACTGCCTATTTTTATATCTTTTCGATGCACTGCATAATATCAATTTGTAATCAAAAGTGTGGGCACGCCACGATAAAATACATGAATAATTCTTATCATTAAGCAACCAATTGGATATGCATGCAAGAGTAGCATCTTATCTTTAAAATGAATCTTGTGTTCAAGCAATGAATGAGATTTTGAGTGTTTTTTCTCTATTTAAAAATCCCTACTCCTAAAATAAAAATATTCGTAGGTGTCTATAAACGGACTAGTAGTATAAGAGATACATTTAAGGTAGGCATGCATGCAAGCATTTTAAATACTCCTTTAAATCCCAAACTACCTCCTTAAACACATGTACACTTGAACAGGGTTAATACGTGCACAAACAGAAGAAAACTTTTCCTTTCAGTTTCACTCACACTCTTATTATGCATGTTCATAGTAGTTGTACATTATGATATATGGAGACTTTGATATACAGCACGTTTGCAATTGAGAATGTGGGGTTGTAATATGATCGGATTTTGTAGCATAACGCAATCTGCATAGGTACTAAACTATATTCCTACTCAATTCCATGTAATTTTGTATACAATTTTAAAACTTGGCCCAGTACCATAAATATTCAATTTTCGTAAGGGGGATTTTTAGCCCTTCAACTATACTGCATCTTTAAGATGCAGTTTTAAGCCCTCTGGTTATATATCCACATTAAATATGATTGAATAGGTTATCTAAAAAGTTCAAGGAGCTTCCTTGCATAGATTGACGCTGAGGTTTTTTAGCAATTTAAAATGCACAGGAGGGAATGACCAAAAGGGTTGAGTATAAAACGCAAATTTTGCCTCGAGACCTGTACTAGTTTAGTTGATGAAACACGCCTGAAAGGAAGGCAAGGACGGCAGACAAGAAAAGGAAAGTGTGTAAGGAGCACAAGAGATTTGGAATTTGTTAAGTTTTCCACCCATTCAAATCGGATAATTTCATCGGAGGATTTATAGTGTAAAGCGGAAACAGTGGAATAGGATATTGTGCGTGTGATATATAGTTTGGTTTTTTTGTCTGCTGATCAAGTCCCTTCAGAGGACTTTTTCCTTCAGATTCAAAATGAAGGGCGTTAGGCTAACATTAATTGTTGTAAGTTTTTATGCGATTTGAAAAAATCGTATGATATATCATTTTTGTTAGTGAAGGAAATTGCATTTCTTGGAGAATTTCGTGCAAAGTGAAAGTGCAATGATAATGGAGATTTATTGGTATATTGTTATAGGGTGCAGTGCTAGTCTCAGCAAGTCCAGCCTTCTCCCAATTCGTCAAGGCTGCACTTGGTTTCCGACTAGGATACAGTCCTACAGAGCGTGGCTATGGACAGAAGCCTGTCTTCAATTTGGACAATAAGAAAGCCATTGGACTGCAGTTAGTGAATGGAGTAAATAGTGGAGGATGGAATGGGGGAGAAAGACTTCAGACTGCAGCCTCATCTTACGGAACTGTAGGAGGAGGATGGAACGGAATCCAGAATGGAGGCTCAGCTTACGGAGTTCAAAATGCAGGTGCTTATGGAGTCCAAAATGCAGGCTCAGCTTACGGTGTTGGTCTGCCTAGAGAAGGACCTTTGCAGGCTCATGTTGGTCATGGGGCAGTTCGTCATCTCAAGGTAAGATTGCTAAGACGAACATGGAGCCCCTTTGGTAGACAAACCTTCTTCTAATATTATTTATTTTATTTATATACAGATCCTCGGTCTCAACTTGTACCTTGGAGGAAAGGCGGCTCACTCACCTGCTTTAGGTTTGGGTCATGGTCATAATAATGCAGCTGGTGGATGGAATAAAGCGCCATTGGCAGCTCCCGTTAAGAAACCATTCAGCTTTTTCCCACTCCTTCATAAACCACTTTTGACCTTACCGCAACTTGGATTTAAGATCAAGCCCACACTTTCAGGTCATGCTAGCCCACACTCTGTTGGAGGAGGTGGTGGTCTTCGCGCCAATTTTGGAACGCCAGGATATGGTGTAGGATTTAATCTCGGATACCGTCAAGGAATCAATTTTAAAGGTCCATTAGCTTATGCTTTAGGATTGGCTGGAAAAGGATGGCACGGACCCCGTTCTTATGCTCCTCATGCTCAAAAGGCTCAATCTCAAAATCAACTCTACTATGGAGGTGATGGAGGTCTTAAGGGAAATGAAATTGCTCACTCTCCAATCGTCACTGGTCATAATACGGTATGTCGAGATGTTCAACTCAACCGAATGAAATTGACATAATATAGGTAGTTTATTGATTTTGAAAACTTCATGTCCAATTTTAGCTCCTTTTGGAAACGCCGATCGTGACCGGACTTGAGTCCAAGCAACACATGACCACTCAAACTTTGACAGCCCAGCAACAAGCACAAATGCAACAGGTGTCAAATGAACAACAACAAACTCAAGCTTCCCAAAATCAACCTCAGATTCAGCAACAACACCAACCAGCTCAGCACCAAGGTGTTCAAGGTCCATTCCATCCCCCAGCAAGACCAAGTATTTTCAATCTTTTTGGCCTTGCTTCCCACAATCGCCCATCCATTCTTCGCCCCAGTCAACTCCAATACACATTTAACAATCCCCAGCCCCTCGCATCCTCAGCTTCAAATACCCCAGTTCGCATGGTAGTATCCCATCATCCCCCTACCCCAGCCCCAGCAAATCCCCGTAATCCTCCAAACGAAGTTTCCCCACAGGCAGCTGGTTGGTCTACTCTTTTCTCTGTAAATTCTAATAATCAGCAAACCGCTGCCTCCAATAATGTCCACGCTTTTGTCAATCCCCTCCCTCCAAATGGACAGTCTCTTGCCAAACTTCAAGCTAGTCTCCGTGGGCCAGTAGCCAGCGCTCAAAATCAAATCCCATACTACCAGCATGCCCCACAATTCTCGTTCCAAGGGTTCCCCCCACGTGGAGGACTTTTCTCAAGAAATTACCGTTCACGATCCCCTTTTCAATCTGCACCCCAGTTTACCCCTTCATACAGTAATTTATTCCAACAACAATACCAACTCCCTTACCAACAACCTCAGCACCTTTCCCATTCAAATAGCATCCACCAACAACAACAACAACAACAACAACAGCAACAGCATACTCATCAGTCTTTGATCCCCCAACAGTCCCTTTTCCTTAGTCAGCAACAAGCCCCAGTCCAACTTGCCCCAGCTGCAGCTACAGCCGTCCCACAACAAGAACAGCAACCTCAAAGTATTGCCGTTAATTTCCCCCGAATCCCATTTACCACTGATTCCCTCCAGTTTGCCCCCGACCCATCTTTCCAATACAGTCATACCATCAGCTCTCAACCCGTTAACATGGGCACTTACACGATGAACATGGATTTGAGCAACAACAACTCTGGAGAACAAGCTGGCTCCGCCTCGTCCCCAGTATTTGGACCTGGAGGAAGAAGAATTAAGAAGTTGAAGCGCGCTCGCCAAGATATCATCATCAAGAAGCAAGACAGCAATGACGAGATGGAAGCCAGTGCCACCAACGCAATCACAATGGCATCATCCCTAGGAGCTACACAGTGGACACCAATTGTTTTTGTAGACATTCCAAAAATCACCAGGAAGTCTATCGACGTTTCTCAAAGGAAGCCCGTTCATGAAGCTCAAGAAGAAGTGATAGCCTCAGCTAGTGTCTTTGTTCCTAGTGTAGTCGTTCCAGAGGAGCATAACCAAGATAGATCAATGATTCTTAAGAAAAGGCGTCTCGGCTCATCTGCCGAGATGACTTCGGAAACTGTGATCCCTTCATCTCCTAGCAGTAGCTCTACAACTACCACTTCCACCACGACCTCTGCACCTCCGCCAGCGTCTTCAACGTCGCTCCCAGAAGAGACCCCAGTTACAACAGTCAGTGCATAAGTTCAACAAATTAAGTTAGGTATAAATTTATATAGATATATATAAATCCTAAGGTAGCTCGCTAATTATTTTTATACTATATATATATATGCTACTTAATTCTGTTATCATGATTAATGAAATGACGCGTATAGACAGATATAATATTTTATTGTAAAATGCCACTTATCTGCAGCTTGGAAATCTGGTCAGTTTATTTTTTTGTGAATAACAAAGTAGCATATAGTATTTAGTACGACTGAGTGAATGCTGATGATTACTTTAGATAAACTATATATATTATACAGCTAATTGATTAACTGATATGTAATGTAACTCGGTGGTTTTAGCTGTACACCTGTGTGGAGTGGCTGTATGCATATAATTATGTATTTTTGTTTGCTTTGTTGATGTATGCATTTTGAAACTATGTTCACCTTTATTTTTTCGTATTCGCGTCCCTTCATGTTTTTTGGTACTTGTACCAACGAACAAAATAATAATAATATGCTTACAAGACTTACCAGACTTGAGACTTAAGGTGTATTATTATATTTTTAATCAGTCCTTTCAATCTTTTTTGGTGGTTTCCCTTCTGTTTTTACAGTCCTCTTGTTTTCTTATACTACGCTAAATGTCACCGTTGGCCAGCTCGTAACCAAAAAAATGACCAAAGAGGAATTATAAAGTAAAATATTCTTGTGTGTCCATACCTTTTATTGTAAGTTTTTACATAAGTCAATTTAATATTATGTGTGTGTAAGGAAGAGAAAAAAAGGAATAAGAAAGGAAAAAAATGAATACAAGAGATGACGACGACGAAGAAGAAAAAAAATGAAATGGGGAAAAGGATTTTTAATTCCATTTTGTACTTTTTTACTTTTCATCTAAAGTTTGCACAATAAATGCTATAAAAAGCAGTTTATTTATGGGTATGTGAGCATTATATGTTTGTGTTGGGGGTTTTTATCATGTACACATTTACACCAAACACTCAACACACCTTAATGTTTTTTTTCTTCTTTATGCAAGACAGCCAAAATGCTTAGCATTGTGTGAAATGACTTTCTTTAAAAATACAACAATAATAGTTAGCCACACAGTTGAATATTATAATTATGGAGGTTGCTCCTCTCTTTCTAATTCCTTTTTGTAAATGAACACTTTTTTCTCTCTCTCGGTTCGAAGGAGTTTGATGGGAGTTTAGGAATGTTATCTAATACAATTCATTTGTTATTATGGGTATGAAGAAAAAGGATAATAAAACGACTTTCATTTTCATCTTCGACGCAATGCTGTTCTATTGGAAGTTTTTTTTAAAAAAACCAACATTGTATTTGTACGTGGATCATGTAAAATAATGCGTATTTTAATTTTTGATGCAACACACTATATTTGGCATAATGTTCCGTACGCGCTCGACGATAAGCTTTGTTGAACGTGATGCGAAGATGGTCTGTGTGTAAAAATTATTACGTTTGCAGAAAATCATGTCCTTACAGTTGCCGTCTGTTAAAGTTATTGGCAGAAAAACTGCATCAGGAGCAGGACTTGGTCCAAGTTTTTTCGATTTCCCCAAAAAATCTTTAAAAATTTCAAAGTGGATGAAGCACTTGGGTAAAAACAAAACTCAAAAAATCTTCTCGTCAAAGAGATGAGTGAAGTTAAATTAAAGGTACGTTTTAGTGCATATAATGGTTACCCCTCATAGTTTAGTGGGTAATCATTTTTTGGTACGGGCAGAACCTTTGATAGTACGCTTTGATAAGGGAGAATTAATAATAGTATTATGAATCTTCTTAAATTGCAGAAGATTTGGTGATTAGTAAAAATAGAATGAAAATGCAAGCGAGATATATTTTCCCTATAAAAAATCAGCCTAAATACTGCAAAAAAAACTCTTCTTGCGAAGGGATTGGAAACGATGAACTTTTTGGCAACAGTTTTTGTATATTTGTAATTATTTTGAAATCATTTACTGCAGGTTATATACCTATAATGAACAAACCACGAAATTTATAAAGCCTTTAATACCTCATCATCATTTTGTTTACGATATTCATAAAAAGAATACTTTCATAAGTTTTGTTCATAAAAATGAGCAGGTTAACTAAGTTTCCTGATAAAAAATATTTTAAACATTTACAATTCAGAAAAAAGGACAACAATGGAGATTTACAAAATCTGGAAAAATAAATTAACACTTTATGCGATTTATGTCCTGAGTCCTGAAGCAAAGCAACCAGTTCATGGAGTACAGTCAACGAAAACAATAATTTTATGCATCCACATGCAATCCCACAAATAATAACCATAATTTAAGTTGTATGATAAATGCGCACTGCACAAATAATTGTAAAAAGCTCACACTCCTGATCTCCGATTCACCTTTGTGAATTAGAGCAGGCTTAAAAATGTCTGTAAATAATAAGTCATCCTGTTCACTTTTCATGTGCCTTAGTTATAAATTGTTCAGCAGTTGCACTAACAGATGGTCGAATACAAACGATGACTTGCATTTCATTTTGTACAAATATTGTTCCGTAATTTAATAAGAATCCACTTTTATTAAGCCATGACGATTAGTATAATTTTCTTAATTTCATGACATGTGCACAAGCTTATTTATTTACTCACTGCATTGAATAATTTTTGTTTTTAACACAAACTGGTTAAGGTATGTTCACAGCAAAAGGAACGCTTATTTATTATATCATCATCGTGAGTTTTTTCATCATCGTGAGCAGGCAGAGTATCTTATCAAAAGAGATCAACAAACACTTCCTCTCTAACTTTATCATCCACTTCCTGTCAATTGTTAAAAGTCGAAAACCGACACAAATAC
>JAHZNA010004085.1:0-15661 GCA_027743935.1 Sinodicranocentrus sp. ZH6
ATACAAAGGTAGGGGACCTTTGTGTTTTTTGGACAGCTCTTCTGAACCCGGACTATCAGTAGTCCGGGTTCAGAAGAGCTGTCCAGTTACTAAGGTAGCTAGCTACCTTTGGTATCTTTGGACAGCTCTTCTGAACCCTAACCAATAATGTCAAACAATTGTTCCTTTTTTGACAACAATTTACTATTATTAATATGTCAACAGCCTTAAATTGTTGTTGCCTATCTTGTTCCTAAATAAAGTGACTAACCTAGTAGAAATAAAAATAACGATCACAAGAGAAATTTAACCAACGAAGAATTCATAAATTTGTTACTGTCTCCACTTCTTGTTCCACCTCCAGGTGCAGCCGTTGCAGGTGGACGATATAGTAGTTGGCCATTTAGGTGTCATTGTTAATGACACCATATCCACAAAAATAAGCAACTAAACTACAACATCTCGTAATGCTAGTCGTGTTACTGTCAATTGGATTTGTTTTAACAACTAAACGGCATCAAATCCAGTAGTTGGGCATTCCTGAACGGGCCAAAATAAATCTACGGTGATCTGCATTGCATGGATTGCACAAGTGACATTTCACAGCATCTCCTGTCAATTTCTGTCAGGACAAAAAGCAGCAAATTCTATTGAAAATTTCACATTCTGAAGCTTGAATGGTAATGGCATTCCTTGCTGAATTTCCCAGACGAATGGAGCTCAAGCTAGCTTGTTTAGATAGAAATAAATAATTTTATTGGAATTATACAGACACGGAAATAGCTCATCCCATTCCCATTATATATAACATACAGTATCCTCCCATCCGTTTGGACTGGATTGCGAGTTGACTACATTTAAATGAAGTCTTAGCACTGCTGATCTAATGAAGGATTATGACCAATAATAATTTCCTTTTGCATATATTTTGAGATATTTTTGCCTCAGTCCTACATTTAATAACGCATTGAAAATATTTCACTCAGAAATAATCCACAGCCACCATCACACTAGCAATTTAACCGTGTTCACTAAAACCAGTTTTTTCTCTCTTTATTCCACGAATATTCACCGTTCACACGCTCAAATATCACATCCTGACATTCGCTCTTCTTATGTGATTATTGACGCAAGTGAGGAATTTTTTACTCATGTTTACTCCTCCTCATCTTAATATAATCTCCTTTTTCCTTCTTGTGTTTATTAAAATTCATAAAATCAAGGATTCTCCTGAAGATGACAAAGGAATTTTGTCGAAAGCTCGAGTAATAAATGCTTTTACCAACTGTCAACCATGAGTACCGTCGAACTTAATTATATTAGATTCTCCTTTATTTAATCGTTGTAAAAGAACAGTTACAGAGACAGATTTGACTATGAAATTGGAATGTTTTTTATTCTGTATTTGTCCTATATTCCTATAATCACACTAACCAGTGTTGATAAAATAATTGAAAATGCGTTATCAATTTCTTTATCAATTTAGCACAAAACACTGAGTGAAATGGGGTTCAACAAAAGTTACAAATTAATTATTATTAAAATGAAAATTTTTTGAGCGCATTTTCCTCTACCATGTATTTTACATCAATATTTAGATTTATTTAAGCATTTAGAAGACATTGGGAAGGAAAATAGGATGATTTCCCATGAACCAAAAAAATACATCCGGTCAGCAATAATCATGCAAATGCTCGTTTAAAGTTATGTGTTATATCATGTTTTTGCAATTTTTCCAATTATTATATCACGCAATTGTTATTTTCCTCAAATATCACCCACCTCACCTCCTTCATAATTACATCATATCACTCTCATTTTCGTCAAAAACGAGTTTCTCTCGTTTTTTACATGAATAATTACACATCTAAACACTAAACTCCAGCATTACTAGGATCATGCTGATGATAATGATTGACGCAAGTGGGGATCTTTTCCAATGTCCTTTCCTTGTTATTTTATTTTGACGAGTTACACGTTAACTGCTGGAATTACATGTTCAGATTTGTTGAAATTAATGAATAGTTTTATGAGATCGAGACTCCAGTTTAGTTCAGCTTTTTCTCTTTGTCGCCCGCCACCTGAAATATTCCGTGTCAGAGTTTTGAATAATTTTCTGAAGAAACATGGGCTGTTATTTCTTTTGTGTAGTAATCTTATTGAAAAATTTCATTACTGCTGAGTTTGAGGACAACATAGTGTTTAGGGAACCATCTAAATATTTTTCACAGGATCCGTTGGACTCAGTTAAATTTTATTTTTTCTCTAATCCAAGGTGGTTTAATATTACGTTAAAACTATATTTTAGGGATAATTATTTTTACAACGTAATCGTGTAATTTTTTCTCAGTGATTTAAGAGACTTTAGGGAAATTCGATTCGGGGATGAAGATTCTTTGAAAGAGATTACGATTCCGAATGGGACCGTGCTGAAAATAACTGTTCACGGATTTGATAATAAAGTTTTTTCTGGGGCATCGGAAAAATTGAAAAATGGTGAGCTTCCACTAAATCCATATAATCAGGACTGACTTTTACGTAAACAAATCCTTTTTTCAGGATACCTTCAAAATTCAAATAATCCTGTACTTTGTCTTGACTGGGGTGCCATGTCCGGATATAAGTCTCTTTTTAAGTACATCCTCTATCCAAACATATCCGATTTTAATGTACCCAAAGTGAGCTCACATCTGGCAGAATTTCTCATTCAGTTGAAACAGTTCAAAGTGATACAATCTCTGGATGAAGTGCACATTATTGGTCACAGCTTAGGGGCTCTTATTGCTGGTCAAGCAGGTCAAATTGTGGGCGGTAAATTGGGCGGAGAAAAGGTTGGGCGGATAACAGGTGACAATTTTTCTTCACATATGCATAAAAATCGAATGTAAACAATTTACTTATTTATTATTTGTTGCTGTGAATACTTGTCAGGTTTGGATCCAGCCGGGCTACATTTCAAAAATAAAGATTTTAATCTCAGGCTGGACAGTGGAGACGCTACATTTGTAGATATCATTCACACCACTAGACTCCTTGGCGACATGAGACCAACCGGAGATGTAGACTTTTATCGTAAGTTTTCATTAAAAATTATTCATGTACTTTTTGTTCAGGAAATTTATCTGAATTTTAAATAAAACTAAAGCAAACAGCGCTCTAATAGGACAACCTGGATGCTACGGCTTTTTTGCAGGTGAAGACATAAACAATTTTATTACTTTATAATTAAAATAGTTGTGTCACAAATGTTTTTTTTACATGAATTAGCCCGCATTGGGTGTAGCCATAGCAAGGCTGTTGACTACTTTGTCAAATCAATCAGCCACGAAACCATGTTCGGAACAAGGGTAGAAGCTTCTCGAGCCCGCTCTGCAATACCAGAGAGTCCCCGCATATGCATGGGATACTCGGATAAAGACGTTGTTTTTGGAGAACACATTTCCACAAGGTGAATAATTTGACAAAGCCATATTGTGGTTAGCTGTTGCAAAAAACATTACAAAAGCACATCTCTTAATTGCAGAGTTAGAGGGGAATATTGTTTGCCAATTGAAGACAATATAGGATAATATATTTTGAAGACGGAAACATGGATCATCATTCATCATCCTCAAGAATAAGAATGTCCGTGTTATACGGTAAATCTAGCGTATCATTTTCTCATTGTATTCTCCAAGCACTAATTGTAACAGCATAAATTTACGGAACAACTTAAGTTTAAATTGTCCCAATTACATAAAATAATGTTACGTAACACTTCTACGATATAAATTAATTATTTTTCAAATAAATTGAAACTTTAAATACATTTTTAAAAAATAGCATTCCTAAGCACGGCTTTTAATATTTGTTTTCTTTTTGTCTTCATTTGTATGACATTTGCGTAGTAAGTGTATAGTATAAGCAATATTTTAATGACTGTTTTGCTAAGAAAATGTATTACCTGTTTTGTAGTAAAATTGAATATCCATGTCCACTTTCTTAACACCATTGTGACCTACTTTTCCAAATAATTGGTTTCCTGCTTGAGCGTTGACATATCGAGTAATATCAAATATTTGGTAGAGAGCAAACGCTGGGCGTATTTGTATTACAAGAGAGGACAATTGCAAATTTGAGAAACAATCTGTTTCTCAATAGGACTTCCATTATAAGTATGAATGAACACTTTTTTAAAGGATTTATTATTGTACTTGAAACTGAAACTGTTGACACGAACTGAGAAAAATAAAAGGCTTGTAGTGTTACAAAAATCTCAGTTATTTTAAATTCACATTTGGTAAACATGCCAATTTTTATCAGCCGCTGGAATTTTATTCCCCAAAGCAATTATTATTTTATTTTATTTCTCAAACTGAACTGCATGCTTAACAATAATAAATTGTGATATATTGATCGAATGAAGTTATTTATTCTGGTTAGACATCCGGTGTCATTACTGGACATATAATACCACACTAAAAGCAATCAATCTTTTTGTATTGTACTTATTAACAGTTATAAATATTCAACTATCAATCAGGAACGCATATTACTACTATTAAGGTTATTTTGTCAGGCCAACCACAATAAAATCCAGCAATTTTTCTTTTTTGTGGCATTAGGATTTCCTATTAAATTTTTTAGTTGGGTACATATATTAACTTGTCAAGAGGCAATACTAAGCATTTACTTTACTTGTGCGCTCGCACTCGTCAAAGTCTGATAGTGTCACTCTGTGTGACTATACAAGGACTGGAGTTTATCATCCTAGCAGAATCATTAACACTGATGGGAATGGAGACAATTAAATGTGTAGTGGTTGGTGACAGGTGAGAAATTACAATAGTTTGAATTTTATTAGTAAGTGATTGGTAAAAATTTATATCTGATTAAATGTGTTCAAAGTGCTGTAGGAAAAACACCTTTAATTACCACTTTCCAAACTCGAAGATTCAAAGAGGTGAACCAGTCTTATAAGGAGGAATTATTTTTATTATGCTATGGATGCAGAGTTTTATCAGAATTTTTGTGTATAGGACAGCACTCCCACCATTTGCGATAATTTTTCCAAGCTCTTTGAGATAAATGGTAAGCTTGTAAACTTTGAGTTTTGGGACACTTCCGGTCTTGAGGAGTATGACCATCTTCGTCCCCTAGCGTACCCGGGAACAAATGTATTTCTTGTTTGCTTTACCCTCGAATGTCCTTCCGCCATCGAGAGAGTGGCTGCAAAATGGTGTCCAGAAATCCAGGAGAATTGTCCAGACACTCCGTTTATTCTTGTGGGGACAAAAATGGACATAAGAGATAGGACTTGTCGTCTGGAAAAAGTGATTCAGAGTAGAGCTAAGGTCTTTTATCCAACAAATTATAAAATTGAATAAAAATAATAGCAACTAACCAGCATTGAATACGCCTCAGGGGAAAGCTGTGGCACAAAACATGGGGGCTGTTGACTATATGGAATGTTCCGCCTTGGCAAATGTCGGGCTTGATGAGATCTTTTATGAAGCTGCAAGACTTACATTGTGGCCAAATGAAGAGCGTCAAAAGGGTTGTAACATTTTGTGAATAAAGAAAACAATAGAATCAATGAAAAACCTTTTATAGTTTTCCTCTTTCACTGAAACCAATTCATAAAAAACCGCGCTCTAAAAAATCACATAGCATATAGCTTCAGCTTGAAAATACTATGATGTCATCCACTATTCAGAAAACAACAAGCTTTTTCTTTCATTTTCGCACTAAACGAAAACGTTAAAGTTTTCAACCAGACAAGTAAAAGTAAACACACACAATTTTGACCTTCACTTGACGTCATGCAGTTGCTCCTCAACCGAATAAAACCACTTGAGTTTATTTTTTTTTATAAACAGAAGCTATTTTCATTGTCTGCATCTTCTCAAATGATGCTTGCGTTGTGTGCAAAAGACGTCAACATATATTCAATGAAATTAGCATTGCAGAGGTGGTCAGATGCCAACTTACGTGACAACAAGGGTTAATTACCTTACTCCGAAAACAAAAACCTGTTTTATGTGGCATTACGCGGATATATCTGGTTTAAGCTTTAAACCTGGACCTGACTAAAGTCAAAAACACCTCGCCCTTTTTCCACGTAAAAGAAGCTAGTCTCATCATTGAAGCTCACCACCGGCGAGTAAAGATGAGCATGTATGAAAGGAAAATGTTCAAAACAAGTTTCATTCTTCAATTAATTTCTCCGAGACAAGATCATTATACCGAGAATTTTATTTTATTCACAAAAATGAGCAGCTTTGTGATTTCTATCCTCTGCCTCGTTAGTTTAGCCCCATGGACAATTTCCGGAAGGCAGGTTACCTTCATTAATAAATACAACAGGAACATTTGGATCTCCCCTCTGATAAATGATCAAGGACCTGAGCTGCAGCCGGGGAAAGTCAAGATGCAAAATAACGGGAGGTTCAGCTACAACATTCCAGATGGAGGGTGGGCAGGTCGCTTCTGGCCTAAAATGGGTAAGGTTTTTACATTTTCGAACTTTAGAAAGATCAATTAAACTGCATGTTTTAAGTTTTATTATTTTCCTCACAGGTTGTCACGGAAGTGGATAAAATTGTGAAATCGGCCAGTCAGTTCCTCCCTGCCCTTTAACCGGATGTGATCCTCCAGGTGAGACCAAAGTTGAATTCTTCTTCCCCATAAGAGGCGGTCCTCCAGTATACTACTCGTCGACGGTTACATTGTTCCAGCGACCATTATTCCCAATAAGAGTGGCGGAGTTTGCAAACCTGTCAACTGCCGCGTGTCAATGGACTCCTGTCCAAAAAATGAAAAGCACGGTCTGAATGATTTACGCGCTTATAAAAATAATAAAGCTGTGCAATGCTTGTCACCTTGCAAAAAATGGAACTACCCAAGTCCACATGAAAAAGGTCGTTCAGAAGATGAACAACCAGGGCTTCATCTTTGCTGTCCAACGCCTCCAGTCTCTGTGCAAGAATGTAGAAATAGAAATAGTATAATTGTGCAGACGGAATTCGTTAAGCTGGTGCACAAAGAGTGTCCAACTGCTTATGCTTACTCGTATGATGATGAAAACGGGAATTTACAACTGTCCCACCCAATGAATGATGCCAGCTTTGATGTCACATTTTGCCAGTAAGGCCACTTACCTCACATTTTATTTTACACGAATTTATCGATATAATATTAAAATAAAAACTATGTTGGAAACAAAACTTTTTAAAATGCAAAATAAGTATTTTTGGCAGAGCTCATTTAAAATAAAAATTTAACAATCCAAGAAACTAAGAAACCTGTTTACCATAGAAAAATCATGTTTCATACAGGCATAAAATCCACAAATGGATGCATTGTTGTGGTTGTGATACATGAAAAGTCCGATTCACGAGATTTAATGCAGAACTTATTTTTTAAATATGAAAATGAGCTGGAAGCCATCAAGCTTACTGTACTGGTCAAGATAAAATCGTTATTACATAAAACAGGACAGTTAAGTACATCATATATTTAAACACAGTCAAATAATTAAATATAATTGTTTATTCACCTCGGAGGTGAATTATGCAACTTGGTCATTGTCTTGGTAAAATTTTACACTTAAACTAATACAAATTAAAGTCTTAATTATCAAGGAAATGAATTTTTATATTTTTACAAAACACTCTCGTGCACAGAACATTAGTATTCATGATGACAAGTGGAAAGGTGGACATTACACGAGTAGATTTAGCCATCAACCGCAGAAAATTAAAGCACAAATAACAAAATCCCAGGGTTTAATAAGAATATTTGTTTTTGAAAATATTATCTCCATTTCCTTGATTGGGAGTGTTGCGTTGATTTACATTGCGTTGAACAAACAATAAACCTTTTGATTCTACCATTTTCATCTATCCCATAATCTGGCATTCAAAACTTTTCGAATTCGGTTTAGAAAAGCTTCATTACAGAAAATGGGAATTTGAAGTTATAAAGAAGACAGAAATGTACAGGGAAATTCATCTCTTATGCTGTTTTATGCTTTAGCAATTACATGCATCAAACTGCATTGATGCCAGTGGCATTGCTTCATCACTAAGATTTCTTTAAAAAGTTATACTCCATTTGACAATTTCATTACACGTTATCTACAGCTTGATCTTGTAAGGGAGTTTGGCTTTATGGGTAACAAGCAAAGGATTTTTAAGTTCCTAATTTTCCGAGATCCAAAAACTTGGAGATTTTAATAAATAAAGAGGGAAATTTGCAGACATGTTTAAAACACAGGAGAGTATAGGTATAGCTAGCATTTCTCGATACACAATAAACTGGCCAAAAGCAGGCATAAAAGATAAAGAAAACAAAACAGTGACAGAAGTATGAGTAATCAGAAACAGAGCCAATACTGGAAGGAATACTTTAAAAGCACTAATTTCCTTTACATAACTGGTCGCGTCTATGTGAAAACTTTCTGAGCTGAAATCAATAAAATTTGTCAATTTAAATTATTTAAATAACCATTTAAATATTATGTATGTATTCAAAAAAGAAACCTAAAGTATCATCGCTTATTACTTGACTACAAGTCATGATGGTGATACCAATGATGAGAAAAATTGGTAATAAAAAGTCAATGTCGCCATGAATATTGTTTAAATTTAAAAGAAAATTCAGTCCCAGTTTCGACCTTATTATAATTTCATCAAAATGTTCGACGGTGGTTATTCCATTTCCTATGGAATTTTCTGCAATGTATATCCCTCCAAATCTAGGTGTTGCAAGAAGAAGAGACAAAGCACAGCAAAACATTGACATGAACGGCCACTTTAGGGGTGAGCCACTTTTCCTTTTGAAGAGGAAAGGCAATAGCTACATAGCGCTCCACTGCTATTGCGATGGTTATAAAAGCAGAGCAGGACTTTCCTGAAAGTATACAATTAAAAAATGTAAGCTTAAAATGCTAAAAGTTGATTATAAGCAAAATTTTGCGATTAAATTTACCAAATAAATATCCCGACGTGCCGATAAAATATGCGGAAAACACTGCATAAGTTTGGCTATAGTTTTCTGTAAGAAAAGGTACCAAAAAGAATTATTATAAAATAGTTCCAACCACTGAGAAGAAACTCGCAATCATGTCTACGATTGCGAGAATAAATAAAAGTAATTCAAAAGACCGTCCCGTTTTTTGCTTTGCAAGAATGGTGACAATACAGGCGTTCAAGAAGATGCCAACAATTCCTACTACAATGGTGACAATCGCAAGTAGTCGATATGGTAGAAGACGAATCCCACGAGAAAGGTTTTCACTTATTAAAAATTCTCCATAGGTATCGCAGTAAATGCAGTTGGAATCGTCTACAATCTATTTTGGTGTCCACGGGATTAGGATCCAACAAAACGCACATTATACATGGTCAAAATACCAAAGTGTTGGTTGAGTTTTCCATTTTCCAAGAAAACTTGAAGTGTTGATTGTAATTTTTATAGATTGTAATCTGCGCTGAAAAACTTATTTGGCATTTGGTATTGGTATTTTGGGGTATTTGGACTAGAATGGCATTTACTTGTGTATCTATGCTTTAACAATTTAGTCGTACTGAAGTATTATTTGAAATGGTCGAATATTTTGGTATAAATACGTAATATATTCACAACTTTCCACAGCCGCGTAAAGTTAATAAAAATTTATTACATACACAAGTCGTTTGGTTTTCCATCAAGGAAAAAATAAATAAATGGGGTTTTCATTCATAAGGTGATGTTCCAAATAAACTGGACTGAACTTGAGTACATATAACACAAGATTAATAATATTATGTAGAAGAAAACCCTTTTCGTTTCTGGATTTCCTATTTTAGAAGCACATTTTCATTTTCTCATTTTCTTCTCCTTCGTCATATCGTACGGTTTCAAAGCTGAGTGTACAATTTGCGTAATTTCATACAATGAAAATTTAGCTAGTTGTTAGAAGTTGAAAACCTTGTAAAACTTTAGTAGTGAAGTAGAGTGTAAATCCACTACGTATCGGTTTCCGCCCTGTTTTTTCGAATGTCAGCTTCATGTTCCTTAGCCCAAACCACAAGTTCTCGTTTGGTTTCTGCTATGTAGTTCAATACACAATCGCAGCGAAAAGAGTATTATGCTAGCTTTGTTACGGGCCATTAAGTGATGATCGGAGGAGATCTGAAATCTGGTACGTAAGCTTGCCAAAAAATGGTATGGCACACCAATGTACATCTTTCTTTTCTTTTGCTTTGTATTTCCATGGTCTCTTCTTCATTTGCATAATCCTTTTGTCAATCCGAAATATTGGTAATCCATTCTTAGACAGAATGGTTTTGATAAAATTAAGTTCTTCGGGTAGAGATTCTTCATCGCATATTCGTAAGGCTCGAGTTTTTTAATTATGTTAATTAACACTAAATTATGTTAATTATTATATTAAAAAAACAATCATGCTAATAACAATAACAATTTATGTAAAACTTCTTAACTCGATGAGCTATTTACTAAATTACTTTGCATATTTGGTTGAGTATGGCAGGATAATATTCTCAGTGCGTACATTTACTTTGTGGTTTTCAGTCGACAAAAATCAGCTTTTCAAAATGGAAATATTCCGCTTAAACAACTTCAAAGCCATGAAGAAACTTATTGGCATGTATTCACTTCTTTTCTTTCTTATTTTAATATTTCATCTTACGTCCGCTGAAGAAACTACAAAAGAAATAGCTTTAGAGATTAACCGCCACTACTCAAACTTACACAAATACAGTGTTTCCTCACATATATCAAATTTAAACAAGTTCTTTGAATACTCTCCAGGATGCCTTGTGCACTTGATAAACTACAGAGGAATAAACTTTCTCCCCTTTCCAATCCCAGCTATTTTATCCCGATATGACATCGTCAAAACTAACTACATTCAATTCGACTTCTCTCAAAAAACCCCTCGAAGAAAATCTCACCACCGCCAGAGAATGTTTCCTGTTGAGAAGCTACCCTCCAGAAACTCAAGTATTCCACTTTGTTCCAGATACACGCCGTACTTACAATGTCTGGACATTTCTTCTGGTGACCTTACAGGGAAAATAAAGCCGTGGACTTGTGAAGCTCACTTTTATCTTCTGCCACCATCAAAAACCGAAGATCCTTTGTTCTACGAGTACATTCCCGAATCAGCTCGAGATGGGCTAGTAATTCCATTCAGCTACAGGAAATTCTGGCATTATAATAATCTCCCGTATCAAGATAACACTGTAGCGGAAGAAATGACGACGACAAGATTTCGCTTGGAAATCCTTGTCACCGCCGAAGTCAACATGGCATCTAGAAACCAAGTTATTGAAAGCTGGTGGCGGTCCATTGTAAGAATATACGATCTTCTCGGAATTCAAGACGCTTACATGCAACTATTCAAAGAACTTTTGATTTTTACCGCGACTCCATCTTCCTCAAATTCCATTTCAATTAATGAAGTTCATCTCTTTTGCCGCTACTGTATTCCTTGCGTGGCAGTCACATTCTTAAAAATAGACAATCCCGCCGATCTAGCTCAAAAACTAAATACGATATACCGTCTTACTGACAACATGGTTGTGACAATCGTCGGAGCTGCTGGAGGAGGAATAGAAGTTTACGCAAAATATGGGAACCAGCTCCCATCCTCTTCTTTGGGAGAAATGACATCAACCCAGTTTCACAATTTAATTCTAACCACTTCCTCCTTAAACATTTTAAGATTCGACTTCATGTTCCGCTTTCTCCGAGATGCCTTTGGAAATGCAACATTTCACGGCTTCTATACCTCATGCGTGTTTAGGAATCCATACGAGCATCCTGCTGGTTGCAGATGTTTTGATAATCAAGACTTCAATCCTGTGATACTTGGAAGACCTTCTGGGAAATATGAGTATTCAATTATTTACGCATTCCATAGTCAACTTCAATTTGTCAGTTGTGGGCGTCCAGCATTGGAGCCTTTGGGATTTAAATATTTAGTTAACGTTTTCCAATGGCCTATTTGGCTCTCCATTATAATTTCCTGCATCTCTTTAACAACATTGTCATCTTTGTTGCTTCATTTAGAACCAAAAATCCAGCTGATTGAAATCAGTCTGAAATTATCAATTAAAAGTGCGTTTCGGGTGATATACACTAACTTCAATGTTATCATGGTATTCTGGAAATCTTTAATGGAGCAAGGGGATCCCCTCTTTCTCAATAAATTTATGACCTCTTACTCGGTCAAAGCGGTTGCTATGCCTTTTCTTTTTGTGGCTATTGTGTTAAGTACCGCATACAAAAATGAAAACATTACTCAATTGACCCTCCCACCTGTGCCAATCCCTTATGATAGGTTTGATCTACTGGTGGAAAATAATTTTGACATTTACACCAGAGCTTTATACCGTTTTGGACTGGAACATTTTCCCGATAGTTGGACAAGCTTGTTACCTGGCGATCTTGCCTCAGTACAACTGTATCCGTGGAATTTTAGCAGTCATGAGTTAACCTCAATGTATACAAGTGAGCTATTTTATTACGCTGCGACCGAAAGTGGGAATATATTGGAAACGCTGGTGACGCCCACTGCTATAGATTCTTTTAGTAGTTTGGCTCAATACATGTTAAAGAAGACAAAGGTGCATCCAAAAGCGGTTCAGATTTTATTTACCAAATCTTTTTCTCTTGAAGATGTCCTTCGTCCTTGTAACAAAACAGCGATTCTTCTACCGGAAATAGAAGCTCAAGAGTTATATTTTGGATTAAAGGGGAGTGGTGTGAAAGATGTGTTTTTAGGGAATAAGGATGATTCATTAGAGTTTAGAATAGGAATTAAAATGTTTCACTGGGCAAGACCTATTGTGTTGATGAGAGCAAGAAAGGTTGTCGAAGCAGGGATTAATAATTGGCTGGATAACTTTGTTGTTAAATTTTTGACAAGAGTGAGATCCAAAGAGAAAATGATAAGAAAGGAATTTAAAGCGTCGAATTTACAAAGTAATATTGTTGTTGTATTTTGCCCATTAGGATTTGGGTTGATTATTGCAGGGATAGTGTTTTTCTGGGAGGGGAGTAAATTTTGTTTTCGCGTTAGACAAAAATAATAATAATAATAACTTTAGTTTGGAATATTTATTGGCATGTAACTCAGATCGATGAAAAATGACACGCAATGACATTAATGGAGACCATAATTTAAGGTTCTTTTTCCAATTTAATCTAATCTAATTAAAAATTTAATTAAATTAAAACTTTATCAAGTCGTGTGTATTGTGTACTGGCTTTAATTTGCACAACTTTATGTACATAAGTGATTTATAATAAATATTATACTTATATTGTGAAATAAATTAATAGTCCTTTCTGTAAACTACTTTAATACATTTTGGGTCCTCCCCAGATCCGGCGTTAATTAATTTTATTGCGGGCCGAGCTTTGTTATTTGTTATGGTGCTTTGTATGAAGCAAAAGAATTTAAACATACAAGTAATGCAGCTGTAAGATGATAGATGTTGTAGATAAACGATAAGAAATATTGAAACACATGTAGTTTTATGCGTAGAATTCAAATATGACATTTATTTCCCCGAATGGTTAACTTTAGTAATTTTAATTAAGGGTTTAACTTCTTAGGAAAGGGTCTTCTTCTTCCAAACTACAAAAATCAAAGAAACTTGATGGATAGATTCAATGTAAAATTGACACAAAAGCTGGGCTTCCCTTACATTGTCGCTTTCCTTAAAATTTCGTCTCTGTAAAGATTAACATTTTTAACTTGAGATTTCCTTAGTTGCCTTCAAACCACCAAAAATATAGTTTATTACAATTGAACAAAAGGATTATTGTGAAAATGTTTTTTAAATTCTATTCTAAATTAATACAAAACTCAGAGTTCAAGCCAATCAGAAACTGTCTGTTTAGGTTTCATTGCACTTAAATATCCAGCCAGTGCGGATAGTCCAGTATTCAGTCAGTTCCAACAATCAAACAAATTACTAAACGACACTTGCTAAAACGATCTGGTCATGAGAATGAGAATTGTGATCAATATGAATTTGCGAAAAGCTCGGACAGTTCGTTAAAATAATCCTCATATTTTTTACGTCTACAAAAAAACGATAAGAAAACCATTATCTCACTTTATTACGAAAAATGACTTGGGCCTACTCAATACGTTTTTGTTTGTATTGCAACACATGACTACCTACCAGTTATTATCAATTATCCATCTTAAAACTAATCTTCTACATTTTTAGATTTTAGAAACTAGATTTAATTAGTTAAATACGCTGGTGTATCTAGTTTACAACATCTATTCAATATTTTTTGTTTTATTTCCCTCATCACCCATATCGGCCAAAGAACAACTTTTTTACCTAGATTTAGAAAACATCCTCTCAATTCAACTGTCCACCACAGTCCGGCAATTGCCAGTCCATAGAACCATGGGTAGAATACAACTACAATATTACTATCCATATTTGAACCTTTAAACTCCTCCTCAACAATGTTCTCTTTAGCTCTTAAACGTGTCAAATAATGTAAAACTAGATTATCAAGCCAGCTAATAACTCCCGAAGTAACTAACCCTTTGACTCTCCAAAACACAATAGGTCTCAACCAATGAAGGAATCTAAGCCCGAAACTAAATTCCAAAAGTTTGTCTTTATCCCCAAGAAAAATGTTTTTTGCGCCTTTCCCCTTCATTCCAAAGTACAGCTCTCGAGCCTCAATTGACGGAAGCAAAATTGCAGTTTTATTACACGGACGAAGGACATCTTCCAAAGAGAAAGTTTTCCATAGCATAAGATCATACGCTTTAGGATGAATTTTCGTATGGTTCATCATGTAATTTCCGGTTTCACTAAAAATATCAGGATTCCAAGGATTCCAAACATTATCAATAAGAGAGCCACCGTCATCATTCACGGCGTAATACCATAGTTCACTTGCGGTTCTACTTGACGAATCGTGATTGCTTAAATCACTTTCACTAATATCACCTACCATCTTGTTAAAACTAATCCATGCAAGTATATTATTTCTCCAACTTTCTGGAACTTTGCTGAGACCACTTCGATAAAGAATTCTCGTGAAAATGTCAAACTTATTTTGAACCAAAAGCTCAAACTCATCGTAGGGAATGGGCAACCTGGGAAGGGTAAGTTGTGTAATGTTTTCATTTCTGTAAGCGTTATTTATCACAATAGCCATAAAGAGAAAAGGAGGTGTGAGTGCTTTGATGGTGGGGGAGGTGCAAAATCTTTTCACAAAAATGGGTTCCCCTTGCTCTATCAAAGATTTCCAGCACATCATCGTTGTGTTCGAAAGAGCATCAAGAATTCCGCCTTTTCCTTTCAACTGTATTGTATTCCATGCACTTTTTAAATCCCCTGATCGATTGAGAATTGGTTCTTCAAGAAAAACGAGTAAAGTCGTGAAAACAATTATGGTGCTGAATGAAACAATAATGGATATCCAAACTGGCAATTCAAAAATACTAACTAAATATTTAAATCCAAGTGGAGCCATTTCCGGTGGTCCACAGCTGACAAATTGCAATTCACTTGAGTGAATGGTAAGCTCAGAATAGCTAAGTTTTCCAGCTGGATACATAGTGACGACTGGATTGAAATCATTATTTTCTAAACATCTACATCCCGGCGGGTGATTATTAATTTGGCCTAAAATGCAAGTACTAAGC
>JAHZNA010004086.1:0-39548 GCA_027743935.1 Sinodicranocentrus sp. ZH6
TGATGAAGAAGGAAGTTGTCCTTTGAAAGCTCGGCTAAATAAAGTTTAGTAGTTAACCACTTCAATCCTGTTATAATTCATTCTCTCTTTCACTTTCTTAATAGCTAGTGAAAGTTGGCGGAAGTTTAGGTGTTTGAGGAGATTTATGCAAAAATTTGTATTTCGAACCTCTTTCTCCTTCTAAAAACGTCCGAAAACGGAATCACGGTGAATTGTTAAAGGAAAAATTATTTTCTGGGCACACTCGTGATAGATAAGCGTCTACAGACACGTGTTTCGACCTTATGGGTCTCGTCAGTGCAGTGGTGATCGCGAGACCCATAAGGTCGAAACACGTGTCTGTAGTCGCTTATCTATCACTTATCTATCACGAGTGTGCCCAGAAAAGTTTTCTTTCTCCTTTTTAGCGAGACACAGACGAGAAGAATGAAAGTGAGAAAGTTTAATAATTTTTTCAATTTGAAGTTTTCAAGTCACGATTTTGATTTTCCGTTGTTCGTTTTATTATGTCCTATGCCCTGATGAAGGCAACAGAGGTGCCGATAGTTTGACACAAAAAATAAAAATGTTTTCCTCTAATGTCGTTAATTATATTATAAGTGAGAAAGTTTCGTTTATTCGGCGTGTCCCAAGTCCCAAATCAGTTTTAAACTTCGATGTATCCAAAATAGCTACTTATCGCACTCCATGCTTTTGCTTTGAAGTTTTTAAAAAGAGCAAGAAGCCCATTTTGAATTCCCATTTCAAAATTGAATTCGCAATTCCGGATTAATGTGTTGTGTTTTATGGGCGAAATTTGTCCATAATATTTGTTGTGTATGTATTGAGTAGCTAGTTTTATTACGGTGAAAGTATTATTTTGATTTTCTGTATGGAAAAGACTAATGACGCTGAAAGTAATTTAGGCTTGCATTTATTTCATATTCGATACAAGTTTTTGTTTTTTGTTTTAGTAAACTTTGAAGTGTTTTTGTCATCACTGTATGCTGCATGAATGATTGTACCTTTTTAAAACAAATATATAGCAATATAGCACATGACTTTTACGAAAGGGACTTGTCCGCAGACGCTGAGGGATACATAAATTTACAACTGAAAAGAAAAATTTATGGATTCTTCTCGAGTAAATGGGAATGTGGACTTCATTGGATAATATCAGGAATCAGGACCGAGTCCCATTTATTGAGCATAGCATAATGTCTTTAGTCGTTATGTAAAAGTTGTCACATTTGCATCTTATCGTTTGAAGCATTCATATATATTGCTGCTTAAGGCTTGGTTGAACAGTTAATTATTTTATGGGATAAGTAAGCAAACCTGTCTTTTTGTCATATTCATGGAATTTATATCCTCCAAAAAAGCCACCCTGTAGTCACGTCACGATTTGTCGTGCGTGTGAATATATAATTGAGATTGAGAGTAGAATAGACTGTGTCTGCATAAAAGATTCTGCCAACCGCAACCATATATATATGAGTACGTGTGTACAAGGTTAATTTTGCCTGCACTTAATAGTAGTTGCAAATAGTTGCTGTCAAGCAAACACAATCATCGTTTTAATTGATAATTTCCTAAAAATCGCATTAACCAGCTAAATCGCTGGAACTCTGCAGAATTGTAAATTATATTTATTTGTAATTTTTTGTGTTTTTAATTGAAGGTCAAAGGTGTCAGAACCACAAGTTCCATTTATGAATGTTTACGAGAATAAAGCTAATAGCACGAAGTAATATCTTGGAGCATCATGGGAAATTTCGGTAGCGATGTTCTCCCTTCCTCTGCAGGAGATTAAAGAGACATGTCAAATTTTTCTTTCTACACACCCCTTGATAAAGGGTCAACATGTTACCAAAGTCCTAATGTACATGGACTTTACATAGATCATACAGCTACTCAGTACTTATTGTCCTCCAATGGAAGAGACGACGCTACATCAGATTCCCGGAGTAGTCTTATCAGTACTGACAGCAACAGCAGCAGCGTTAGCAACATTTGCAGGGAATCACTTATACCTTCTAGTTCAAACACCAAAAAGGTCCTAATTAATAATCAGGTTCAGTTGCGGTTTCTGAACCCTGGAGATTACGAAACTGTGAAAACATTATGCGAAGATTGGTTTCCTGTTGAATATCCTGCCAAATGGTTCGAAGCAATTACATCCGATTCAAATTTATTTTCACTCGCTGCCGTGCTCGATGGAAAAATTGTTGGTATGTTCAGGGTGGATTACTTTTTATTAGTTATCAGTTTGATTAATCCAAGTCGAAATATGAAACCAGATTTTACATGAATATATAGCATCATTTAATGTATCCATATGCGTGTCTTTTGCGCTGTTGTGGATTTACTTTGGAATTACAGGTCTGATTGTCGCAGAGTTAAAACAAGGGAAAGACTTGAACCGTGAAGATAGAGATATTTTATGTGATTCCCAACTGCGATATACTGCTGCGTATATACTTAGCCTTGGTGTCGTTGACGCAAGTCGGTAATATTGTGTTTTTTGTCTGTGCGAAATAGTATCGGTAAATGTTTTTCATAACGTACTATGTATTACCTGAAATATATTTTTCTTTGCAGACGACAAGGTATTGGATCATTACTTCTGTCCAGTCTACTTGACCATTTATCAACGTTACAGTGCAAAGCCGTGTTTCTTCACGTTCTAACCTCAAATGACCCTGCGTTACATTTCTATGAAAAACATAGGTTTAGGTACGTCTATAAATTTGTAAATTGCAGAACTACGGTGTCCTGTTGTCTGTTATATAATTGCCCATTTTAGTTATTCTAATTGCTATTAACTTGGAAAATTATTTTAAGCTTTAATTTCGTTCTCTAATCAATTTTCAGAGTTCATAAATTTCTCCCGTACTACTATTCAATTGGAGGCAGAGCTCGTGACGGATTTACCTACGTTTTGTATTTGAATGGTGGTCATGGTCCATGGGGTATTCATGAGTATATACAACACTTTTGTGAGGTTGGAAATTATATTTTTATGATTTATTGATAAAAGGGTACCATATATGTATAAGAATCGATTTTCTAAAATCTATCAGTATTATAATCTGCATCTGCTTTCATACTTCTGTGTTTTAGGTCACAGCGAAAGAAATTTGTTCGTTGCCTCACTGGCTTGCTAATCAGATTCGACGAATTGTTCATTCCATCATAACTTTCGTGAGATAGTTATAGAGGTTCCAGAATCCGTTTTCGTAATTTTTTTGTTTCCCATGGCCTTTACTTCAAAATCTCTGCAGCTACACGTCTCATCGCTGACCATTGATCCTTGGAGATAAATATATCATAATCTGATTTACTTAAAAAAAACGAAAACGAAATGCCGCATATAAATTGTTCTCAACATTATCATAAATCTTAACACTTCAATCGATTCACTGTTAAGCTATCAATTCTAGCTGTATAGAATAAAGTGTGCTTGATTGAATGATAGCATGTAGATGAAAGCTTCTCACAAATTCACGGGTTATGGGAAAATGGGAAGTGTGATTAAGTTTAAAGTCCGTTAATATTTTCAGCTGGAGTTTTAGTTATACAGTTTGAGTAATAATGATATTACTTTGATATTTTTGTCGGTCAAATAAACAGCGGAATTTTTGGGTGCGCTATAAACCCAATTCTCTTCAAACTATCCCAACTACCTGAGATATATTAAATTATGACATGGTCGTTAAGTAATCCTTATCATGATGATACTGGTTTTGAATGTTTATACCGCGTCTGTAGTATTCATAACATTACTTCCTATTACTTAGCGAATTTCCTTACTTTTTGTTACCTCAGTTTGTGCCATAAATATCACGGTGGTGTAGGCCAGTAACTTTATGCATAGTTAGCTAATTGTATTCTATACTGACGGTTGTATAATTTAAAACATACTACATAACATTGAAACCTAAGTCAGTCACAACATGTATACATCTGCCACAATCGTACTATTGCGCTCTCTTTGTGAGCTGATTCTTTGTATAAAAAATACTAGGCGTTTCGAATTATTTTTGGGGTAAAACTTCACTGAAAACAGTAAATTAATGTCTGAAGCAAAAATGCTGTTGCCGAAGTCCATTTGTGTATCTTTATAATGGAGTTTTGTATGAGCACGTTGAAAGTAGTCTTACACCTATATATATATTGTAACCAGAACCAGTAAACTTATTTGCATTGCTACGCTAGCTGAGCTATAGCATTTTATTAAGTTTGTACCTGACTTATCCAAAAAAGAATTGTTTAAATGCATTTTTGCACTGTTTACGTAACCATTTTCATAACACCGTAAAACACTATTTATAAATAAGAGACCAATATTAGACCTAGATAATATGATATATGCGTGTCAAAATTTTACCACGTGTCATTATTGCAATTTATGGCTTAACTTGTTTAGTTTGGAGGATGACATTGTGGAAATAGGCGATCTACTGACCGTTGTGTGCTGTTGCACAATCTGAATTATTTGATGACCTAAATGTAAGATATAGCCATTAAAATTTGCGATTCTATATAACAGGGAACAATATATATAGTCGAAGAGTAATCTGTGCGTTTGAAGTCAAACAGCCAGACCACAACGTCAATCTTGAGATTTTATTTGGGCGTCGCGCGCCGTTCCGTTTTAGATTCCTTAGCCTTACATGTATGTTGTAATATTTAAGATGTAGTGGTTGAAAATCTGAAATTTGACTTGAAATTTATATCCGTCAGTGGTTTTGAGATAATATGCTTCGAGATAATTGTAACCGGAATAAAGTCATCATGTGAAATAAAATTGGACTCCTTGAGTTTAAACAAGTTTTGCATTTATGTCCGTGATGATACTAATAATTATGACATGTTGCGAATCCGTAGAATTGCTTAACAATTTATTAACATCACCTTAGATTAAAACAGTTAACGGAAGAAAGAATAACATAATTAAATTTGGGCCTTCATAAGCCAAATAGCACTTGAATCACGGGGATAAACAAGAAGTACGAAAAAGCTATAAATGGAGATACATTTACTGATGATGACTTTTGTGGTTCCTCTGCATGGACCACGACAGGTGGTGGAGTTGTCGTCGTTTTCTCCGTAGTTGTTGTCGTAGTGGTTGTAACGGGCGCTGGGGTTGTTAAATCCTCGTCTCTTGCTCTTCCTGTCTTATTTTCTTCAAGGTTTCTGATGTTGTCCATATGCGTATTTTCGACCGTATCATTTGAGCCAGATAAACTGAAAACGTCCAGTGAAACTTGTATCACCGATTGCAAGGCTTGCATCTGTTGATTCGTCAAACTATTAAGCTGTGCCGGAGTAAATGCCTTTGCAGCGTTAAAGGAAATTTTTGACAATTGTTCCACTGTCAATGAGGATATGCTGGTTAGCGGTAAGTTTTTAATTGCAAGTGGTGTTACTCCTTGCAAGGCATCGGGAGAAATCGTAGAAATGGCTTCGGGTTTCATTCCTGATAGAAAATCATTCGAATTTGTTGTTTTTATAACGACTAAAATTACTTGAATATGACCTAACTACTACTAACCCGCAAATACCACACCAACATACTCCATATCTTCCTGGCTCCAAAGTCGGGGTTGACCGTAGTTACTCGGTCGCACTGCATGTGACGCCAACGTAGACAAAACCTCCATACTGCATCCTTCAAGCTTTCCCAATACACTACTAGTGTCCATGAAAAGGGTAGCGTCTGTCTCAAAAATACTGTTAACAATTTTGTCATTCAAACCACACACTATACATCCAAGAGACATGACGACAATTCTCAGGTTCTCAGGTCTCGCCATGCCTTCAGCAAACCCAGGAAATATTTTATTATCTTGATTAAATTTTTCTGCTAGAGATTTCAGCTAAAAATTAACACAATAAGTTTCATGGGTGACCTTTGTTTTAACATTTTATTTCAGGAAGATTCTCTTAGTTAATTACCAAACTAGGGTCCACAATTTGTTGTCCGAGTATAGAAAGTACATCAAGACTACGAGGAAGAGTGAAGTCAAGCATGGAAATGTCTGAATGAATGGTATCACTTTCGGATGTGGACAGATTTTTGCTTGCATTCGAGCTAAATGCATCAGATAGACCATCGTCTTTTGGCTTAGCATTAAATGCAGTGACCAAATCACCCATCTCTATAAGAGTTAACGCGGTTATGGTATCCTTGTTCAACTCCAATTTCTGTTTCAGGAGGCTTAAAATACGCCCTTTGGTTTCATCATCCCACTCGATACTTCCAATGGCTTCGATACAATCGAACAAGTCAACTTGGGTTAGCTTATTAAGGTCATCAATAGTTAAACCAATGGCTGACTTCCCTGCAGCTTTTAAACCATGACACGTTATCTACAAAAATTGAAAATTATAGAATGTCTCGTTATTGGATACTATGCATTTTGCAGTAGAAATTTTGAGAATAAAAATAAAGTTCTATCAAGGACAAGAATTTTTCTTTGAGTATCACCAACAATATTCTCAAATTTTTGTATTTGAGATGAAGCAGAATGGATTATATGATTGGAGGTTTTAAAAGGTCTCGAAAACTAAAATGAAGAACATTGTTTTAATGTAATCAAAAGTAAAGATATTCAGCCTCTAGAACAATATTTCAGCATTACGTAAAGACTATTATACTAACCATGCTGTTTGGTTTTAATTTAAGCTTATCGTGTATGAAAGTTAAAGGTTATTTGTTACAGTAATTGCCTGTCTACTAACTCACAATCCGTAATGTGCGCTCTTGATTTAATTTAAAGCATCAAAGATTTTCCACAAAAAAAACTATTTCGGAGCGCTTTTATTGCAGTCGTTGAAGAAAAACCAAATTTGGTCATCTCGAATGGTAACTCCTGTTTGTAGAGGATTTAATTATCGTGGAATGGTAAAATGTTTGCCTAACAAACTGAAAATTATCCTTTCATTTCGTTTGCAAGTCATATTTTACTTATACTTACTTCTGAATTGTGAGATTCCTCTTGGAAAGCTCCGAAATCTATAGATCGCTGTCGCAGATCGATTCCAGCACGGGAATCAGACAAGTCGCCACCACTTACTCTACCTGTTACCAGCGGAATGTAAGAAATTCGATTATTTTATCTATATCCTTAATTTTCTTGAGCTTTGAACGATATATTGCTCAACTGTGTCCTACCTGCTGCGATACCTGATTGAGATGACATTTTGACTCCCGCTGACTGAATTCCGATGATGCTACTTTGAGGGGAGTTTCCACCTTGTTGAGCACCCATGTTTCCACCAGGTTGTTGTTGCTGTGCCCCCGCATTTCCACCTAGTTGTTGTTGTTGTGTCCCTACGTTTCCACCTTGTTGCGGCGACTGAGCACCCATGTTTCCACCTTGTTGCTGCAACTGAGCACCCATGTTTGCGCCTTGTTGCTGCAACTGAGAACCCATGTTTCCACCTTGTTGCTGCGACTGAGCACCCATGTTTCCACCTTGTTGCTGCGACTGAGCACCCATGTTTCCACCTTGTTGTTGCGACTGAGCACCCATGTTTCCACCTTGTTGTTGCGACTGAGCACCCATGTTTCCACCTTGTTGCTGAGCACCTGCATTTCCGCCGGATTGTTGTTGGACACCGATGTTCCCACCTTGTTGCAGCGATTGTAAGCCCATGTTGCCACTTTGCTGTTGTTGTCCTTGTATCCCCATATTTCCCAGTTGTTGCTGTGGATTATTTCCAGCTGCCCGAGCAGCAAATGTATTTGTTTGACCTCCAGTTTGGGATAAGTCACTTGCTTGTGTAAAACTTCCCCCTTGCGCAAATGCATTATTATTAGTACCCCCTACTCCCCCATCACTTTGAGCAAAAGTATTCGCCTGGGCAAAGCTACCTGCGTTACCAGAACCAGCCGCCGCATTCGCTGCTGTACCACTGCCAAGCGGTTGCTGAATGAAAGTACTTCCTACATTTGTACTTGCTGCACCACTGTTGAATTGAAAACTATTGACAGGTTGTACCTGTACGGCAGCACCTATTGTCATCGGTTGTTGGTTTGTTTGAGAGGTGAAAGTTGAACTTGGATAATAGTAACCTGTCACAGGTTGAACTTGGGCTTGATATTGATTAGTTGGTTGTTGAGCATAGTACACGGTAGACTGCAAATTATTGAGAGGTTGAGGTGAAGACACAAATGACTGCTGCGGGGAAAACGTAGCTGTTGACTGTGTTGGAGATATCTGGGAAGGATTGACAACTACGTACTGTGGAGTGTTTGAAGGGGCACCCTGAGAATAGCCGAAACTAGCTGTTGTTGGGTTGACAGACGACTGAGATGGCGAAATAATCACCGGCGAAGGAGAATATACAAACCCTTGGTTTTGAGTTTGCGCCTGAATTGGAATAGTGCTGACCGGTTGTTGGAAGTAGACTTGAGGGGCAAAGTTTGTAGTTGAAACAGTAGGAGAATAAGAAGGTGAAGATCCTGAATATGAAAGCTCACTACCCAACGTTATGGGAATTTGTCGTTTTACGAGAGTATGCTCAGCCCATCGAGGAATTCTTCCAGTTCTTCCGACCCCTTCGCGTATCAACTCTTGCGTTGTTTTCACAGTATTCACTAACCATTGCGAAGCCTGAAATAGTCTTTTCATGAATATCTTATATGCGACCATAAAATCCGCTCCTTCAGTTCCTAAAGCGTCAATGCAGGTGGTAACGAATTGGACACTTTTTATTTCACCAGGAATAGATATTTTTGAAGCATAAGCCGATTGTCGTAACATTGGAGTCACAGCTTTGCTCAACGAGTCTGTTGAGATCCTTTGTAATTCTGAGTCTGGTAATGCAATTAACAAGTCTCCCATGGCTGTCAAGTCAAATTCATTCCATGATGATGGATCAGCCCCATACGCTGTTTTTAATGCTTCAAACCATTTTTCTCGAAGATGTTTGGACAAGCAGCATGTTTTTTCGCCAATAGATGTCTTTGCTTCAAGGACATCCTTTAGTAAGTTACGGGGCCAGTTGATGTCAAACATGTTTTCAGCGTAGCATAGCAAATTTCCCATTGTGTTCAAAGACTCCAGATCAATGTTAGTCTTGGGGGAATGAATTGAATGTACGGTGGATGTTGTTTCTTCCGTTGAATTGCCAACCACCGCTCTGGAATCAATTCCAGGAATCGGAAGTGGCCCTGTATCATCAACATTCTCAGTAATTGGCGTGGTGGAATCAGTGTTGCTGGTAGATTTAGATTCAGTATCTTTGGCTACCTCTGAAGGTTCACTTTGCCGCTTCTTTCGTAATGCTCGGTCACTGTTTGTGATAGAGATTTCAATATCACGAAATAAAGTACTTCCATAAGTATGCAGATCGTCCAGCGGTACTAGACTAAACAATTCGAGCATTTGGAGTTTGCCGATTTCTTTGATAATATTCTGTCTAGTTTCCGCGTCAAGTGTATCCAGAACCTTGGTTGGAATTGTGGAGAGGACCTCTCCACCCACAGCCTGTATTTCCCCTCCGGTAATTCCACTCAATAATTGACCATCTTTGTCGTCATTTAAGAATCTTTTCTGCTTTAGATATTCGAGAAACTTGAGCAAAACACATATTCTTAGGTTTGCGTTGAACCTGAGGGTTGGCTCGAATCTTCGGAGAATGTACAATTCATGCCTATAATTCATAATTACAGAGAGAATATCCCAAGGATCCACCACCTCAATGTCTCGGCAAGTCAGACCCAAAATCGCAAGATCCAGTTCATGAGTTGCACCAAGTGGGCTTCTTCCTAGCAAGTCTTCCGCTGTCCACCGCTTTATTTGTCCATTCTCGCGAACCCACTTTAACCAAATGGACAGCATAACTTGTGGTAGCAATTTCACCTGTATAGATGTAAGTCCAAATCGCCCGGTTTCAGGCATTTCTAAAATTGTTTTTATGATGGTCCCCATATTCTTGGTTAAAACTTTGGGACTTATAAGACTAAACATTTCAGACGGGACCTCCGTATTAACCATTGTTCTTATTATTACTGGGTCTCCAATACGATGGTGTAGTCTTTGAAGAATGACTGCTTTCTGAGACGTAAGCATTCCAGATGTTTCCACAATCAAAGCTCTGAAAATTTCTGGTCTTATTGACGTACTTCCTAGTAATGCCTGTGAGATGTTATGGGTAGGTACGCCCTTTTGAAATGGAGACGGCACCATGAATATGTAGTCAGGCTTGAAGCGGTCGTCAACCGTTAGTAAAATTTGCGATGTAAGTTTCCATATCTGGAAACGTGATAAGTGCTTGGACCGAATCGTGGGTAAAATGTTGGAATCCCAGTTAAATATTTCAGGCTTGATTTGGGCTATTACAGATTTCGGAAGCATAAAAAACAATTTTCCGATTTGAGATAGTTCCCGTTTTTGCCATACAGTTGGAGGAGCAATTACCATATCACTGCTTGAGTTTACAATCGGACACATGAAATAGGAAATTTGAAGAACTGTCGGGTATGAAGGTATGGGCTGTTGCTCTAAAATTGACATCATTTCATCTAAGGTACCAAAACTGTCAGCGAAATCAAATCTCTGAAGCTGTACAGGTATAAGATCTAAGACATGGAACTGAAACTCCTGCAGGTCCTCCTGAGATAATGGTGCAGAGTGGTAAAACGCATCGAATACTACACGTGCCTAAATATTAGATGAAATTCTTAAAGTAAATTCATAATATAATATGATGTTCTTAGTTTTACACTTTTGTGACCGAACACATATTATAAACTGACCTGCAATTCAGTGTAATGATTTCCAATGACGAGTCCTTTGATTTCTGGTACCGGTGGGATCAATTCTAAGTCTTCTGGCGAGGCACCCTCCAATAGAAACGAAAGTTTCTGCATTCTTCTAAAAGACCACTCATGGACAGCACCGAAATATCTGGCACCTTTTGCCAGCTCAAACCATGATTTTTTTACACTCATTGGTTTTTTCCACCACGATCTAGCTATGTCTTGGGTCTGTCCCAAGATCGTTACAAAACGATCAGCTAGTTCATCATCCAAACTCTCTAACTCCGATTGTGGCAAGTAGGCAAGCAAAGGAGTTCCTGCTGATGTTAATAAGCTTAGTTCCCGATCTTTCCAGGTATGTGGATCACCCCACCAGTCCAGTAACTGCCGCATTATGACTCTTTGAACATCCGGGAGAAGTTTTGTTCCCTTAATTTATTTAAAGATTTACTATCACTAGTTTATTACGGCTTTGAATGCATAATGTTGTCAACAAAGAAGATTAAAAAGCGTTTAATTCCTTTCACATACCATTGATTGTAAAAATTCTAGTTGCTGATCAAGTCGATTGAACAGAGCTACCGAGATTTTGTATGCGATAACTGTGTCTCCCGGATTTACTTTAATTACTGAAGCTAACTTCGTTCCAGATAAGTTGCGTAGAATATCTTTCTACAAATAAATGCATTATTGGTGGATTATATAGGTAGAGTGTTTCACGCTCATTAGTATATGTATTCCATTGATTTAAATAGGTACAGTCCTACTATACAATTTTGATTTTCTCCGACTAGACTACTTTTTAAAAGGTAGTTTTATTTGTCCACAAGAACGAGTTGAATCGAAATTGTATTTTATATGTTGCATGTACTTACGATACATGATTATCATCGTAGAGTACCTTGAAAGTTTTTGACATGCTTACCTGAAGACCATATTGAATGGCTAGAGGAAGAAAGGCGAAATCTCCTGAATGTAGATTTTCCAGCTTCTTTTGTAAGACCATTGATTTAACTTCTTCCCCTTGGATATCTGTCACTGCTGAAAGTAGCCTTTGAGGAAATTCAGATGAGCCTGTTAACAATGTTTCATGTTTTACTTAAATAATTATGATTTCGATTTGTATGAAAGGAACCATACTTTGCTTAACTTTTTATCATGCATATAAAAAATGAAGCATGCGTGCTTTCACGTTTACTTCCTTTCAAAACATCCATTCCATCCATCGATCAATAAAACCCTGGTAGCGTTACTCAGAGCGTAGGTAGGTATCAATATCAATTAAAAGCATATTCACATAATGGAAATGTCCAACAAACCCAAAACTCTTTCTTAGTGATACTTGAGGAGGAGCTTTCGGAATTTCGGAACATAAGTTTAAAACATTTTTATTTGCTACACGCAAAAAACTTTATACTGTGATCCGATGAATATGCGCTATTATAGTTTAATATTCATGACTTTGGCTCATGAAATTCTGTAAAAAATTCACCGAATATTTTTAAGAAAAAAACAGTGAAACCTGATGCGTATCAATTTAACATTTTTTATCTCGTTATAGTTTTTCGGTATAGGTATAGTTGTATAATTGTTACTTTAGCCAGGTTGCGCACTATATTTGCATGCCACTATTATTAGTTCAAAAGTGTACTGCAGACTTTTTACGCGATAACTTCATGGATAAGTCAATCTATATTAACTCTGTTCTTATAAGACGTTTACCTTGTGCAGAAATGACATCCTTTCTCTGCTCAAAATTGGCCAAGAAGAGTTGTCCTACGAGCTGTGCAACTCTCACCATTGTCTCAGTCATTTGTGTAGTTGTTTGCAACGTTGACAATTCCAGCAGCACCCTCTTGATGTTCTCATCTTTGACGTTAGAAATTTCTTCCTTTTGCTGTTGCTGTAAAATCTGAAGATTCAGGTTTGATGAATTTTGGATGGGTGGGTTGTTCAGGTTATTTAATAAACTTTGCGGAGGAGGTGGAATACGTTGAGCTATATACACAAGAATGGAGAATTCGATACATTTTACCTAGATCACAAAACATTTCTTCGATACTTGTTGAGTAAAATTTCGTGAAGTCTTAATGATTTTACCTAAGCTAGTTGCAGGCAATTCGAAGATGGTAATAATCACTCCTATGAGTACCACTGACCACATCATTGTGGAAACACTGTTATGATAAATGGTTCCCAAAAAAGCGACATCCGATTTTTCTTGAACTTCCAAGAGTTTGAATGCGTTTTCTAATGTACCTTCTCCTCGTGTTGTTCCTGGAGAAAGGTTACTGCCCAACTAAAATCTGCGGTACAGGACACGCTACGATGCAGATTAGGATGATAGTGCAAAACCAGTATTACCGACCCACCACAAACGGTTTCTTTTAGATTTGAGCAACCGAGAATAGAGTATACAAAATAGTCAATTCTAATTGAATTCATGAATATGAAACTGAAGTATATGCACACCTACGTGACCATACTGCTAGGAGTACATTAGGTATGTTTCGTCTATGACCCCTTATCGCAGTCATCAAAAATATGTTAATTGTACTACTATCGACTCACTTAGGCAGCTCTTAAATAATTGGGATGAGTGATATATTATATGCCAGAATTTATGTACTAATATGCATCAATAAATATTTGCATACAACACTGTATACAGAATTTTATGTTTTTCTACGAAGAATGTAAAAACCTTTTTATTTATTTGAATAAGTATTCAAATGACCAGAGTTGAAAATTGAAAAACACACGAATAGTAATTATAATCCATGATTATAAAGACACCGACATACTATGTTGATCGTATCTAAACACAGACAGTATAGTATTGAATACAGGTTTTTTTTCAATAACAGAATTACAAAAACCTTGTTTCCCACAGATAGAAATAATTATTAATATTGTTGACCATGAATGATGTTAATAATAAGAATATAAATGAGGGGAGCTGCTTCTTAAAAGATGTTACTTCTTACTTCATTCTAAGATGTTCCACATAGATTAGTTCTTATTGGTGTACAAGTAGGGGTATTTTTAACAGATGTTCATTTACGCAGTGCTCTCGTTTGGCTCCGCCTGAGACTCCTGACGACTTTCGCCCCCCTAGGATATGAGAGAAATATTAGTTGTTAATAAAACCAGCAGATACATATAATATCAACAAAAGTAACCGACTCAATGCAACAGCATTACCTCTTGCTCGCTGTTTTGTGTACGTCCTCTTGGAGCTCCTCTGCGATAGAAACGACGAGTGAAACCCCTTCGACCTCGTCCTCGACCCCCCCTACTACGGCCAGCGGGTCGACTACCGCGCTCGGTGTCACCACCTTCCCGTTGTTGGGTTTCTTGCTCACTGTCTCCTCCCTTCGTAAATAAATGAAAATAAATTCAGAATTTGCTCTATTCGCTACTAGAGAAATGTATCGATAATAATTATTAAAAATTGCTATGAAGTTAATACCTTTCCCGAGTCTTGACCTTGGGAGTCAGAGCGCGGTCCCCTTCGGGGCCCTCCACCTCCTCTTCCCCGATAGTAACGATAGCGTCCTCGACCTTCATAGTTTTGATCTACACAACATAATAAGAAACAGGATCAACATTTTCCACTCTCCCCACACCATTATTTAGCCTCCTTACATAATTTAAAATCTTAAAATAATTGAAACCAACCACGGAATCGGCGTCCTCCACGGCCACCTTCACCACGCTGCGGTTGCTGCTGCTGATCTTCTTCTTTCTCTTCACCTTCCTCGCCTTCATTCTTGTCGCCTTCACTGCGGGACTGGTCTCGACGTGGTCTCCCTGGACCTCCATATGATCGGCGAAATCCACCACCACGTCCTCCACGACTTCTTCTATAATAACCTCCTCGGCGACGGTCCGCAGCGTAGGGAGAACCTTTAACTGGCTCACCAGCTAGGCCGGTTACATTGGCCGCCTCATTACCCTTTTCACCGACGACCACATCAAATTCTACGTCTTCACCGTCTCCTACAGATCTTACAAGTTTCCTTGGGTTGTTTTTCACAATTGCAGACTAAAAGATGAAAATCGAAAATTATCTTACGAAATCAGCAATGATCGTGATGTGGATGTGAGCAATGCTTTTCAAAGATATTAATAACTTACTTGATGTACAAATACATCTTCCTTAGTATCAGACCTAAAATGTTGAAATCAAAGCACACACTTTTAAATGTAAATATCAATTAGGGCACAATGGCCATGAGCCTCTGTATTATTCGCATTATGCAGCATTAAGAAGGTCGAATTAAAGAAATGAATCGCAATATGGATGGATTGAATGAATAATTTGTTTAATACATTCAAAATTAGATTCATGTAATCAGCATTTAACAAAAGTATTGGAAATACACCAAACCCAACATTGAACACATATATTACCATTGCTAGACTGCGTGATTACTTGACTGCATTACGCTGATTCAGCTATAATACCGATTCTCATTCATAAACTTCCTTCGTACCACGTTTCATGATGCTAGCTACTTTGCCTTGAATGAATACTTGTTTTGCATTATTTTGCATATGATGCTCCATAAACCTAGCAAAGGTTATCAGTTTGCAACAGTTCATGTATGACAAAAATTACATATGTCTATACTGTAATTAATATAGACAACATATTTTGAAGTCCCTACTATACGCGATCTTGCACTAATCCTCAAGGACTTTTCCGATCCCCGTTTCTAAATCGTCCTACACATTGGTCAAATATATCATTTCGTAATTGCAGACTTTTCAACAATTACTTAGTTGAGCTACATTTTTAAAAATTAGTGTAATCAATTAGTAAATAGCCGGAAATGATACTATGAACCATGCGCAAAAATGATTTTTTACCACACTCGCAAATTGTTCTTTACATATGCACCAATTATGCTTATCATCTCTATCCGGGCTAAAAAAAACCATTAATACAAAAAAAATTGATTTTACTCATTCTGAATGCTCATGATATTCAACCTCCGTCTGGAGTCTCGCCGCCAAATTAACATTATAAAAATATCATCTCCCAATCCATTAATATGGTACTACGCAGCCTGTTTATACCTGATATATACCTACCAACAACCTACAACCTATCACTTATGCACTACCAGAAATTCCCTACTCCCATAATGGCATTCCACAGCTTTGTAAAGTAATTAGAATCTACACTTACCGGTTGATGAAGCCATAACCGCTCTTGACGTTAAACCATTTAACGGTACCGGTCACTTTGGTCGCTGGAAAGACAACAAAATCAGATCCCGATAAGATATCGCCCTTAAACCTGAACCAAGTTCATTGACATATTCTCACCCATTACCGGAACCATGCCCAGCCATACATATGTATATATCCTTATATTTATACACAAAGAATTGGAATTTTTTGACAATTTTTTTGAAACTATCTTACCGATGATTTCCTTATCTTTTGGAACAGGCTTCTGTTGTTGAGATTGATTTTGTTGAGATGATGGTTGTTGTTCCGAAGAAGCCTGCTTATTTTCCGTGTCAGCCATGTTGGTTGGCGATGGAGATGGGCTGAAAAGATGTTAAAAACGAGCTGATCGAAATTTCGTCACTCCGTTCAGTGAGCCTTACACTTTCTCACTGAGCTCGCTTCTCCTTCAAGCTCCCTGTAGTTCAGCTTGGTCAGCTTGGCAGCGTACAGTTTTCGACTGTATCCGCCGGCCTCCGAGCATTAGCTGTAGCATCTCTACATTCTCATTGGCTCTCCTCGATCGGTTCTCGCCTTTCGTTGCAAAACAATATCCAACTGCTGTCTTCATCCTAAACCAACTTTGGCCAGCTTCTTCTGCTGCAGAAAGACCAGATGGAAACACATTCTGTGTCAGTTTTGTATGTTCTTCTTTAGAACGGTGGAGCATGTCATGTGACGACATGTCTTTTGGAACAAAGCCTCCTGAAAAAGCGACGACGTTGGGGTGAACAGGAATTGCGGGTATATGAAAACCTCAATCATATCAACTTCTTGCTTTAAACTTATATGAATAATATGAAATGCTCCCTGGATAGGGAAAAGCTTCCCGAAATGTATATATGCATAGTGAAATATGTACATAACACATAAATATACGCATATAAATATATATACTTTGTACATACATGATATACTTACATCAATTGTCTAATAATTGTCTAATATATAAACGGTTGGATTGATGAGCAAAATTATAACAAACGATGTACAAATACGAGTGAGTACTGTGAAAGCAAAATGAGCGGATCAGTCAGAACGATACAGTTTTAAAAAAATACATCATACATCAAAATATCAAAATGTAAACAATACATCTTCACAATACAATCAGTGGTTGTTTACAATCACATCACAATGGCAGTTACACGAAGGTTGAGTTAATTCTATATTGAATTCTTGAAAATAAATGTTGCATTGGGCATTGATGAAGAGCTATTAACCGAAAAAAGTATATTAATTACTATATTACTACTACTATTAGGTTCAAGGACTCCAACGCTCGTAATTGCGTAATTGGTTTTGGTAGATTCCCCTATTTTGCTAGACCAGGATAATACATTTACCATACAGTACATACGAAATTAGTGTATTTAAAAAAGGCAGTCCAAGGTACTAATAGATAGTGAGCGAGAGAAATATTCGAATGCTCTTATGCTCTACATTCCATGCATTCTTAACATCATTGGAATTGGAATTTTAAAAACTTATTTCCTTGTAAGGTTTGCATACATTAGTACCTAACAATAAGCATAATAAAATATCCAGTCATGCATAGATATTTTTAGTTTTTTAGTCCGTTGTGGGATGTATTAGTACTTAGGTATTTATAATAGGGAAAAGCTGTTCTGAAATTCGGAATCGGAAATAGTGTATTATTACAAAGAACTCATTATGTAAATGGTTTCATTTTCAGCTCAGTCTTTACATCCTAGCCGTTGCGTTGCAGTGTATTTTTATCCGGTCAGTTGTCAAAAACTTGTAAACTTCCCTGCTTTGGCTGCTATGCTGTCTGGTCTAGTCCTAGTCACTAGTCTGATGAGTTGTGAGAAATTCTCAAGTAAAGCTCAACAGTCTCCGTACAGTACTGTGAACTGTGTACACTTCCTCTTTTCTTCATGAAGCATCAATGATGTTTCGCAGATATGCAGAAGCAAAAAATTGTATAAAAACTGTTTTATCCGAAGGAAGCGAAGTAAAATGCACAAGGGTAGAGAAAGTGTAGTAGGTAGGTCGGGTGCTCCATGGTTGGTCCGTCTAAATATGTTCAAAAGTACAATTTCGGAAGATGCCTTATGTTTCCTAAACCCCACCACAACCTATATTATACACATATACCGTGCTTAATTCTTCAAACATATAGGTATATATCATATTATACAATACATATAATATATGCATTGATAAGGATAGAATGTATGCAGATAGATGTGGGGAGTGGGGAAATATTGCGCTTACACATTTACAATACTCTTAGGTACATACTGCATCTCTGTATTTGACGTCGTAGTACGCGTACGCACTCCAACGGATCGGATTTTTCTAAACACTCACGCAATATGGAGAAACAGAAAACTACGGAAGATTAATACAGACATGGACAGAAATTGAGATGAAAGACATTGAAAAACAAACTATACTACAGATGTACGCTCATACAAATGTACCTATTATTTTACAATAGAAGTCTATCACTTCCGTTCATAATCACAAAATTTTCCGTTCAAAGAAAGTATTCTTCTTGCTTTGGAGAGTATCCAAGAAGGGCCCAGATTAATGTTATAATATTTAAAAATGTGCATTTGTCCTAGACATACACAAATTGCAAATTGGATGGACATGCAGAGGTCGATTCAAACTACTAGTAAACTGCTGCTCGTCGTAATCTTCGCCATATAATGTATGCCCTGCCCTTAATTAATAGACATGTAACAATAATTCTATTCCCATGTTAATTTTCATGACTCCTGCCAAACAATGAATTAAGCATCTCCCGCAGATTTGAAGTTGGATAAACGAGGAACGAGAGCATAGATATAGTTCGTTTCGTAAGTACAGCTTGAATGATTTTGATTATGAGATCTTCTGTGATGTGGTATTTGGTATCCTCGGTATCCTGATATTGTTACATGATATATATTATGTGTTTTATAGTACAATTGTCACTGTACAGTAGGCTAGCTTTAAAAGGTTGAAGGTTGCTGGACAAACCTTATATGTACGAAAACCTCACATGTAGTTTAAACGTAAAACTACATTTTTAAGCAAACGTAAGTCCTCAGCCAGTACTTCAATGAGATTAGCCCCACACAGAAACGAGACGAATATTTCGAGAAATATACGAATGCAAGTTCGATTTTGAGCCTTAGGGATTATCCATGAAACCGACATGAGATTTCCGAGAAATGTTATGCACCTATGCACGTGTGGTTATTTAAAGAATGCACTTTCCTTAAAACCCGCTATTAATATTAGTTCGAAACGCTGTATGTTGATACAGGTGAAAAACGAAATGTCTAATAGTGATTGAACATATCTTTATTTCGAAGTGATGGATGTGGATATATGAACGTAATGTAAATGATGTGCACAGTCCACCGTATTCGTGTAATATGCTGATGCATGAAGTTAGATATATGATATGATGATAGTACAAAGAGTATGCACTAATGCGTCAAATCCGTGACAAGAGGAATGACCCTCACGTTAGATATCCTAAGCATTTACGGTTCGGTGATCTGTATCTACTATTCTACAAATATCTGCCTGTAAGTATATGTATCCGTCCTTCCAAAAGCATGTACTACTACTACAAGATGTATACCTATAATGTGCTCCGGATAATGCAGTTTTGAGACGCGCTGTGCAGCAGAAGCAGAATACTCACACACGGAACAGAACTTATGAGCTCAGCATTACCACAAGCCTAAAAAATAATCTCTACTATAGATCTGATAATGAATATTGCCACACAATTATTACTATGAATCTTTTTAACACTTTCTCCAGCGTCAGGAAGAAGACGCGTATCAATGTTATCTATGTTATGTCGTGCAGTTGAAAATAATGTAAGCATTACCATCACTCAGAAACTTTAGTGCAGATGCAGTGCGGACTTTATAACATGCAGATGGAACTTTAATGTCAAAGGTAGTACGTAAGCGCAATCAAGAGAGAATGGAATTCATTATACAACACATATCACATATTGTCAAGAAAGAGGTGTAGGAGCTCATTCGAAACTCATTAAATTGTTTTTTTTTGCCAACTCTCAATAAAAATCATCTTCAGCATCCTTGCCTTTCTTATTATCCACGGAATTTTTAACTACTTCTTGGCTTCGGTACATATCCGCAACTTGGGCTGACGTGGTAGCATCTTCAATTTTCTTGTCGTCTCTTAATCTTAAAAAACGTGGAAACCTAAGCGAGATTCCTCGTTGGGGATCCGCCTTTTTAAAGGGCATAATCATGAGTCAAAGAAGATATTAGTACAATACTTATTAAATGTATGTAGTTAAAATATGTAAGTACCATTCCCTCTGCTGCTGTATGAACAGGAGATAATGACAGGTCCGCACACTTTACTTCCCAAACTTGAACTGTATCAAACCAATGATCAGGAGTTAACTGAGAATTAAACCTGTAGTATGATTTAGGATTCGGGATAATATGAGGCTTTAATGTTTCCGCGTGTTGATGAAGTTGCTCGTCAGAAAAGCCTGTTCCCAACTGAATAATATAGTGAATATTATTATTATAATTAAAGTGTCACTCTTAGTTAGTGAATTCATTTTATAATCAGTAATGCATATCACGAATAATCACGATAGTCATTAAAAATGAAACCAAATCAGATAAATGCTTAAAATGGTCGGATACAAATGGAACTCTAGCTCAATTTATGCAACCTATTACCTCTAATAAGCTAAATTCATTAGTAAGTTTATCAAAATATCCTAGTGATTAACCTTTTACAGATTCTTCTAGAAATTCTTGCACTTCTTCCATGCTGTCAGTATCCAAACTGGTGGCGAAAACGAATTCAGCAGTAACAGGTTGGAAATGTTCTCGTAGAAGCTCCCTCCGTTTTATCAAAGGTTCCTTAATCATTGATTTTCCATTCAAGTAAATCAAATCAAATCCAAAGATACAAACTTGTACTTTGATTTCTGATTCATCAGCGTCCTGAGACAAGAAAATTATTTCATGCACCTTTAATCTTCAATCAATGTCCGCAGAAATATTATATAAAATAATACAGCGTAAGTAAGGTAAGTAAAGTTCATAGGATACATGAAAGACATAAGTAAGTAAGGTAAATACTTTTCGCTTTCTAGTAGACAAAACTTGAAACGGCAGAATTGATTGCTTTTCTAAGTCCCAAGCTACTGCTTCAGCATCCAAAATACATGACTTAACATCGCCTTTCAGGCACTTCCTAAATCTGGATATAATGTCAGGGTATTTGGAAGTGTTATTTTCTTGATTACGACTGTAAATATTAATGCTTCCATCTTCAAGTAAATGAATCTATAAAACATTAATTAATTAAACATAAGCAAAATTTATTAGAAATATTTACCAATACATGTAGTAAATCACTGGGTAAAGTAGTGCTAGTCATGTCAATGTACCTGAGCCCTTTCTCCATCATATTTGTATTCACAGGTAAATTTAATACCGTCAAACCGCTCGAGAACGTCTGCGACCCCTTTGGTAGGTTGAGCTAACATAGGTCTTGGTGGAATTCCTGGGGTCAATTTGCACCGCTCTTTAAGACCATCCGTCCCAACTTCCAACAACGCTTTTACCAAAATATCATAGTTTGGGCATTCACTATATAAATTAATAAATTTGCTGTGAACTGATTCTCTTTATAAAACAGACATCATTAACTTCAATGAACTATTAACTAATCGTAACATCTTAAGTAAGTTTTTATTACAGAATATGCACTAACCAGAATGCTGATTTGATTTTGTATGCCTCCTCTTCAAACTTCGCTTTCAAACTTTCAGATGAAATTTTTTTACCACAGTCTAGGTTTTTAGGTGGCCATATAGATCTTGTTTGCTCAGGCGGTGTTAGGAAGCAGGCCTGCGCAATAGCTTGAAGAAGGGATTGCTCAGCAAGGCCTATTCTGAGTTTTCCAAGCAAAGATCTTGCTAAATATCTTGCCTCGGAATATTTGCACGCGACAAGGAGTGAGGTAATCATGCTAATTTTTTTGGAATGGCTCTGGAAATCGAAGCATTTGTAGTTCAATTTTATTGTTTAACAGCCTATGTACATTCACATTCATTCTCATCACACGTTATAGTGGGATGAAGAAAATACTTACTGCACTTCCAGACATTCCCGCGACTTCCTTGAGTTTGTGAAATACGCCATGCACAGTCAAAGGCTGTGGTTGAAACAGAGTCCTTTGGGTCGACCTACTGTTTTCAGCAACGATACCAAGATCTCCAGCATTTGCGGCATCCGACTTAATCTTATCCAATGATCTTCCTGTAGCCTGCGCAATAGCTTTCATCACGTTGGTTTCTGCTACCCCCAGCTCTACCCCTACCATGGTATACACAATTTGAAATACTTGAGCAGAGTAGAGGGTTTGTAATCATATTAATTTTAAAAGGATTTATGGATGTGAACAAAAAAGTCAGCTAGCATTAAACACGTGTACTGAAAATTTCTGCGGTATTCGCAATTGTAATATAATATTGTAATTCGAAAGCATGTTATAACTGTTATAATTTGCAGCAACGTAAAAGCTAACAAGCTTACCTTCATACGCCGGCGCTAATTTATTGAGACATAAATACACGCTTAACAGTAGGTCATCTGGTGAAAGAATTGTAACGGAGCGAAAATAATTTGACAAAATTTCTATATTTTTCAAACGAGAACTGGTGGCTTCAATTGCTTCAAGAGTTTTGGCTAATGCTAGGTAAGGAACCCTATAAATATAAATAAAGATAAAGTAAAAAAAATACTTGACAAATAATGAAACTACTTAATTCTTGCTACATGCATGATGTTTATAACCCATTTACCTCTGATCTCGTACCCATGATGCATCATCAATAGGGTGATACTTGGTTTTAGCAGGGTTATAGTCGGGTTTCCATCCTGGTGATGCTGTTATGGATGGTTTATTGTCCAAAGCAATGTCTTTACTGTGTGCAGCCTTACTCGTGTCATCCTCGTTTTGCTTCAGTTTCTCTGCTGGTGTACCATTTTTCTTGGGAGTTAACTTTTGCTCCGTTTTGTCAAATTTTTCTTCCTTAATCGTACCGGATTTCTCTTTTCCATTTGCTTTCGCCGTCTTCGATTTTATTTTCGTTTTCGATGTTTTCTCCACAACAGCCTCAACTGCTTCATCTTCGCTACTAGAGTCTTCAATAACAATTCTTTTTCGTTGCTTCTTCGCTTCTGGCTTTCCCTTCTTGCTAGAACTTTTAGATTTTTCTACGTGTTGTTCTTCATCAGATGAGGACGATTTAGAGCGGCGTTTTTTCCCCTTACTAGTGACATCATTTTTTGATTCCTCATCTGGTATTTCGATGGTTTCTTCCACAAGCTCCTCTTTTGATTTAGTGGGCGAAGGCGAAAATGATTTCTTTGGAGATGAAACCGTAGAGTTAGAAGATGCTGAACTTATTTCTGGGGAATCTACATTCTTTTTAAAAAACTGTCCAATTTTCGGTTGGTGCATAGAATCGGAAGATTTTGATTTACTATTTTTCATTTTTAATTTCAGGTTTATATGTACGATGTTTTTTGTCGAAAAGAATCTTTGAGATTGTTCGGTAAAAATTCTTTTGCTTTTTTCAGAAAGTTTAGTGTCTGAATAGGAATACCAACCGCACATGAAATTCGGTGAGTAGACTGGCGCTGAAAACTTCTTAATGATATTTCCTCTAGCTTGTAAACCCAAACCCAACGGGATAGACGCAACTAAAATTTACAAAAACACAACACAAACAAGTTTATTAGTACAAGTTTAATATTGAATGTGCAATTTATATTTGCAGGAAGTTTAAGTTTAGCATTAGGCCGAATGTGACAAAAAAAACTTCACAACAGCCTTGTCACCGGACTCTCATCTCAATTTCTTTCATCTGTACAGCCAACATAACTCTTGCCGACTTACAACATAATAACAGTCAAGCAATAGTTGATAGTGCCAGGGAATTGTACTGAACTGACTGACAACTGAACATACCTTTTACAGCCTTGATAGTAATTGCAGAATCCAGCAAGAATTTCCACATACGTTTATAATAATTGATAGTAATAAAAGTGGCCTGCAGTAAAGCCGTGATAGTAAAGTAATCTGTATCAATTCTGAATCATCCACTATCTTCCTAGCCACTGAAAGAGTGAAATATTTATTATTTAATTTGAATATGCCTGCGATGTTACAGCGAAGATAGTTTAATCAACAGAAAGTTTTGCAGTTGCTGTCACTTAAAAACGTAGGTGAAATGCGTGACATGTGTCATCAGTTTGACAATACTGATCGGAACACAACAAACTTTAGACTCGGAAATCACGAAGTTGAATTTCGGATAGTCTACTGTTTACATTATATTTTAAACAAGTATCACACTATTCACACTAACGAATTTTAATGTACACAATTTCCAAAAACATCGTTCAAAAACAAACACTTCAATACTCACACTCACATGTACAAATGCCTTTGTATGTACACAATTTTTATCCGGAGAGAGTGATAAAGAAAATGTGTCAGACGTCTTCCCGCAACCTTTGCCGCTATGAACGAATACTCAATGCATGGGCAGAACAAAGGAGAAAAGCATCAAGATATTCAAGTAGACCAAGAAATCCAACACACCACCATCCATATTTGCGTATATCTAGGTCGCATTGACGCATGGTCGCATACGATGGTAATAACTGGCAATAATTTTTTTTTAAAGTTGTAGTGTGGTGTGAAGCCATCATACATCGTTTTGAAATATGAACTCGTTTCGTTTGTAGTCAGTTTACATCTTACTTGGCTTTAAAAACACACTTCCACTTTGCCAGAGAAAATATTTCCTGTGTCAATGTCGTAAAAACTGATGACTAAATTCTGTTCTGGATAAATTTATCTTCTATGCCCCTGTAATCTTGCTTGACCTGGCAGTTTCCTAAATGCATATCTACGAGTCACTGGAACTAGACATGTCAGCATGGATCAGTTTTATAGACACTATAGACTGCACATATTTTGTGGGAAATGTGCTTGTAAATTATGCATTGCGTGCACGCAATACAGCCATGCCTTCGGTTACTCCTGTTTATAAAGTTTCTCAGCAAGTTCTGTTGAATTAAAGGTTTAATTAAATTAAACAATGAAATTCACTTACATACTTATGTAATGTATTAAACAAACATACACACATTGCGCACAAGGCAAGACTAATTGCGGGCTAAAATTTACAATATCTGGTAAATTACGATTATCTCTTATAGTAGACGGAATTGAGGTGTTAGGTAGAGGACAGAGGTAGATAAGGGTTTTATAGTCTTTTTGTTCCTGTATTTGAGATCGTGGTTTTGTAAGAAAATTTATGTGCCAACATTAGTCCACCCAATTTTCCACTATCTTTGCCCGAGATATCAAAATAAAATAACGATATATAAATGAATAGTTTTAGTCGTTTTTCAAGCTAGAAACGTACCATTTGAACCATAATGAAGTGGATTTCATTTCAAAGTCATTTTGTTAGATGGACTGATATGCCGGTCAAATTTCATCCTAAAAATAAAATAATAATACAGTTTATTAGCAAGTAAAATATGCGCTTACCCATTCCAAAGTTAATCGCACATTTCGTTTTAGTAAGCAAAGCAGTCATTCATTTTTAACCCGTATAGTTGCATTTTCATATTGACGATTGACGATACCCCTTTACAGAGAATAAATCTATGACATTTTAAATTAAGTAAAATGCACCCATTTCTACTTCTACCAAGTTCTGTAAAGTAAACCACGAAGTTCCTTGACAGTTGTCATTAAATGAAATTCCATGAGAAAGTCACTGAAACAGAAATTCCCATACTGTCTTATTCTTCAGAATACCATTCTCGATCATTACTGTTGCCTGTTGGAGTAGTTATAAATGTTGATTTCGAATTAATGTGCACATTTCCATACGCAAACTAGATGGTGTGCTTGAGAAGTGTAAGAGAAAAGGAAAGACTCGCATGAGTCAATAAATTGTAAGGATATGACGATGAAAGAGTATGGGTAAGCCACATTACTTTAGTAGCTGAGACATTTGCATGTAGTTGTGGGGTAGCTATAGTGTATTTTCCATAGTGTTGCTGTCAGTCACCGTCGACAGCATAAAATGAGATATAGTTCCGTCGTCCACGTCCGCCCGACCCTGCAGCCCAGCATTAACGCATCAATAAGCTTGATTTGAAGGATTTTCACATCAGTAACCTTGAATCTATCGCCTCAAGAGGACTAATATTGTCGGAAAAATGATTTCACTTTCTGTACAAATTCTCATGTGTGTAAATTCCTGCATGATGTTGATGGTCATCCTGATTAAGTAAAAATGTCTGCATGGTTAATTGACATTGTTTTATACATAAACTGTAGCTATACAGATTAAGGGTCCTTTACAATTTGACATTACATGCATTCACGTCTTCACTATATAAACACGATATAAATTTTTTCAGTAAACCTACATCTTATGATGTTTTTGTAAAGGATTTTATTGGCGTTGATGAACTGAGGAATGAGTATTTTTTAAACTTTATACAATAAAAGAGGGGGATCACTAAATCGAGAAAAAAATACAAAACGTGGACATTTATTGCAAATATCACCAAACACTGAGTATTAATTGATCATATATGTTTGTGAGTTGGTATGTGGTAAAATAGAAACAAAGACATGCACAGTATGTCAAGAGCTAATACGAGTTTGTATTTTAGGTTATAGGCCTTGTCATTAATTGTTAATACCTTCGTATAAAAACGATACAGATTTCAGCAACAGATTGGCAACGTAAAACAAGGTTTTCGTTGTGTTCACTAATTTTTATTGGACGTTTAACATTTATGTAATTTCGTAACTTGAGACAATTACCTTTCAGGTACTACTAACTAAACAGTAGACAAAAATTGATTGATTCGATATTATGCAAACCTGCTTTGCATTCTTTGGTTGCATGTATATAGGAGGACCACCTCAACCTCCTAGTCGTAGTGGCCACTCTAGGAAACGCTAATATTTTAATCCCATACGTCTCTGTTGTCTGAGGTGAGTTCTTTTTACCCGTGTCAATAAACACGTCAAACTAATTGACATCTTCTAATTACAGTGTGGTTAAGAGAAGGGAAAAAAGTAAAAGTTAAAAAAAATACAGTAAGAACCGCTGCTGCGACAAAAATTATATAAAATCTCTGCTGGGCAAAACAAGCATTATTCTGATGCATTTTACTCTTTTATAAAGTTTACACTTATGTGGATTTGAAAAAGTTGCTACGCTTATCAGTTATCAACTTGAACTTCTGCAACACCTCAGCTTATACATTCTGACTTTATAATGTAGTCTTTCGCCTAAATGTCGAAATTAATATTTTTGTCTTAGACGACGCTTTTATTTGTAATTTATTGGGTAAATATTGCAAGGCAAACAGTTTGTTGCTTGTACGTATTCCGTGCAGGTGGTGCCAAATAAATTAAATGTTAATCCAAAGAAAGGCCAATTCATACATTTGTAAAAATACCAGCAAAAAATACAATCGCCTGTAAAACACTTGTGCCAAAATAAGTTTACAGCGCCCCATTCCATATGCATACTACATACATGTCGGATGTACGTGATATGGATACCACTGGTACCTTTATTCTGGGTTTTTGACAACTTAACCTAAACTAAATTAGTAATAACAAATCTGCGTGAAACGCATTGTAGATCACCGCATCATAGAACAAACGCATTAAACAATAATACTAAATTCAGTAAATTCCACTAGATCGTTCTTTTCTATACATGCCGTCAGCGTAAAAGTAAGCCATCTTATTTTTTGCCGATCAATTCGCTCGGGTTTCACATTCGCGCAACAATTTAATTTAACAATAGTAGCAGTACCATTGTGAGTGTTACTCAAATATAAATCATTCTACCGCATTGTATTGTTAATATGAACTTGCTTACTTGAAGAGGTGTTTTAAAGCAATGTAAGTCAACAGAAAAGAGTAAAAGTGATTTTTAAAAGGTTGATGCGCAGAACCCTTATGTACTCACATAAATATAACAGCATTATAATAGCATATTGCATTTAACCAGCAGAGCTCCAACTTCTTCCGATTTGAGCGATGAGATGTACTTATACATCAAGAGACCTAGGGATTATTGCAAATGTCAATAGTAAGCGCAAATGTACATTTTTCCTAGCCTAACTCACTCTACGAGTCTTCAATGTGACTGTAAATTCAAAACAATTCGAAAAGGAGTAAACCACCATTTACTATTGGAAATTTCAAATTGTAAACGCAACGCATCATCTTATACTGCACGAGGGAGGATGTTGAATGTGCAGAGTCCCTCAAAGATTAGACTTCACACTGTGTTGCTTACCCAAGTGCTCCGACCATGTATGTACCCTAGTAGATAAAGAAATACGAGCAGTCTTTAGAAAAACTCGACTAAAAAAGAGAATGAAAGATTTCGATAGAAGTACACATGCATATATGTGATTGTTGCAGCTAGAATTGCTAAAGGTGGCCGTACCCTTTTCGCCGTAAGGCGTTGCATGTGTACTATGTAGACGCACTAATGACTATGTATATAAGTAAGTAGCGCATAGATAGTAAGAGTGAATTGTAAACTGCTACGTGCATTTATTGTTATTGTCGGTCAGCAAAAGCAGCGTCTATGTGAAGTGATGCACAATCAGTGATACAAGCACTGAGACGAGATTTCAGTTTCGTTTGGAAGGAATATTTCCTTGCAGTTCAGTGTACTTATTTAGTCGCTCCTTTGCACGCAGAGCAAAAGGACGAGATTTCTTATAAAGTGTCTTCGTAAAACTTGTTCAAAGGTATATGTTGCGTTGCTAATTCCATGAAGAGTGAATGTGTCGTTTGTTTTTCATACGGAAAACACGAGGATTAGTGGCTGGTTGTCCGTCAAAAACTACTTTTTTGCTACCTGTTCCTGAAATGAGTTGGGTGTGATCAACTGAGCTGCGTGGGGAATCCTGCTGACTGAGTGAGCTGAAAGTAAAAGTGTTCTGAACGGGGTTCTTTAACAATAATTTCAGTGTGTGGATTGTGCACGCGTTTATGCGTATCGATTTATTTGGGATATGTGAAGTTCCTGGATTTTAAATTGGATCAATTTCATGATTCATGTATACACTAAAACATTTTTTTAAATTATGATTTTTTCGTGCAAGGATTAGTGTAGGACAAATACAAAAGATACGAAAATACAAAAAATGCCTAAATATCATTTTCAGGAATCGTAATACATCTTCGTAAAACTAAGCAGAGGATTCCAATTATCTCGACAAATTATCTGTGATTTCAATTTTCAAGGTGAGTTATAAAATAACCGCCATAATAGCATGTAAGGTTTAATTACTACACTTGAAATTTAAGCAAATTAATTAAGGTCAACGATCGGCATTTAACAGTTATTAAAATATTATCCCTTCATTTCATCATGTCCTGAAGTCTGAGTAGATCAATTTCATGATTTTATTGATTGAGTCAAATTTGGCAAAGACGGAATTAGCAATATAACCTTCTCCTTGATTTTGCAAAGTCAATATTTTATGTTAGATAAATGAGATGATTCGTGAGAAGAAAAGGCCAGAAAAGTATTTTTCAAGTTGCTCATTTTGATAAGTTAATCAGCAGCAATTATACATCATTTATCTACTGTTTATTGATGATGACAAGGCAAGAACTGCAAAAGTATTAAGAGATAGACATGAAGTTCAACTTACTTTGACCTAACGCCGAAGCTTGGGGCGTTATAAGGATGCGAAGCAATAATAAGCTAGTGAGCAGTGTATGGTAATGAAATTTAAGAAATTGGTGTTGAAAAAATCAAGAAGTACAAAAACCTACACAAACTGGATTTGTCTGTTATTTCATTGTGAGCAGCAGTTGCACATGTTATGCATATGTTCTGAATGAAGCTGACGCTAAGCAGGCATACCAATTTTAAAGTCAAAACGAAGTATAGACTACATAATGTTAAATTGCTTACAAAATGTTACGGTCAAACTCAATTGCAAAGAGTGTTATTTGATTTTATTATACATTTAAACGAGATTTTCACTTTTGTAGCATCTGCTTCAGCGAAATGTCTAAACTTTCGATATCTTTTTTTGAATTGAGATTCAAACATATACGTACTTCAAGATTCATGGATACCTAGTCATCCACATTTTTAACTGAGCACATTATTCTATTTGACGGAGTATGTCACTTTCCATTAATACTTTTGATATCGTAGATAACGGAAAAAGTACTAGTTAGTCGAAAGATTATGCATTTTTTTGGGCTCATTTTCGTGTATAGTGTAGTACGCAATTCGATATCTAATGCATATGTTTTGACACATTATTCAAACCTGCTACAAGCATTCAAAAAATATAAAGTGCATGTTTAGAAACTTGAAATCTTGAAAAACTTTAAATATAACTAGTATACTGGTTTTACTGTACGATGAGTCGTAAAATGCATAATTCACGAATAGTTGGATAAGATCCACATTAAAATAAGTCTTATGCAAAAAAATATTTGCTAGTGAAGTATTAAATGCGAATGAGCCCTTTAAGTATAAGAATGACACACAATAAAATTCACATACTTTATATAAAACATTCGTCTTAGGTTTGTTTCACGAACCACAAAAGTCGTCAGCCCACACTGTTTCCTAAAAACAGACATCCTAAAAACCTAATCCTTACACGAAGTTGATTTTAACAGGTATTTTATATCCAGGTTTACCCTTATTCGCCCTCATGTCTCAATTCATACAGCATTGAGGCGTCCTTAAATTGCATAATGTTTTAAGGTCAAATAGACAGTTCAGTCCACCAATAGTTGATAGTCAACATTGGTAAAAAAAAGTGTGTTGCAAGCTCCGTGTAACAGAAAATTCATCATTTTAAACCAAAAATTGCGTCAAATAAGCAAAATCATTTACGCTTGAACTAATGACTGCTTTACTGGGGTCACTAGTGAATAGCAAAAATTTGAATGATTACATTGCAAAATTATTGGGATGTGAAAAAGTTTCAAAAAGTAGCCAAGCAAGTTCATAATTTGACATTCACATTCACAGTTAATAAAAATACAAATTAACCATACAAAATTAAGAAAACTGCATTAATATGGTGTGCATGATCTAGCATAAAAGTGCTTAAAAATCAATAAAAAGATCCTTACTTGAATACGCCTCACGAATAGAGTAATCAAGCAAATTTAATCGTCTTTTAATTATCATTTTACGAATTGAATTTTACATTTTCAATTATACTTACCATGCGGTTAGCAGGTTTAATTAGTTTGTGAAAGATGTAACCTAATAGTTTCAATTTCTGATGGTTTGAAAGGTGATTGGGTAAAAGTTATTAATCTGCGAGAAGAGGATTTTTAATAAAGTTAACGAAGATTCTCATTCTCACTGACTATGCTCTGCATAGTAAAAACAAAAATGCATAATATGCAAATAGATCACACTATAGCAAACCAACAAATACACCACACATCGCTTGATTTGATCACAGATCGGTAAAACGATGCAATTTTTCCTCATTTTCTACTGAATTATTACCTCAAATAGTGAATGAAGGCATTCATGCATGAAAGCAAAGGAAAACCTTTGCATTACTATTTGCATTATTCCTCCAATTTCTGCATTGTTTTCGAATATGCATTATCGTATCGGTATCGTTCATGTGTTTAGAGCATCTTCACAGAATTTAGCTTCCTGATTTGAAATGCTTTATGTGAATTTTGATTCTTTGACTTCTCGTTATCTCCTACGTGCAGAAGCAGAAAGAGAAAAGAAAAAGCTACTTGCTTTTGGTAAAAGAATAAAAGAGGTACCAATGTGGATGTGATGCTATTTCTAATAATCAGGTCAATAAGCAAAAGGATTGCTATCAAACTTTGCCGTTTATCTTGATAATCTTCGCCTTCTTAAATTCAAATGTTTGATTTGGCCATTTAAGGGTCGGCCCTGCAAGCCCCATAAGAGATTACATTTGCAGTAGCTACTTGCTTGTTCCCATCAATTGAAATAAAACAAAAGATACTTTAGAGCTTCTTGATCTCTAAGCAATACATATCAGCCTCTACACGTTTCCTATTGAAATCAAAAGAATTTTTAAAACGGTGTATGACTGCAGACTGCAGTTATCGGCTATCTACACACGTCTCTGTTTTTCTTACCAAAACTGAAAGTTTATCTTTATTTCGAGTTCTCGCATTGTGATTCAGGATGAGCTGATCTATACTGTACAAAAAATGAAAGAATAATTACGCACATTATTTTGGGGCTTAACGCATGTTGGTGTTGGTAGCATTTTGTTGCAAAAAACTGCATACAAATTAGGAGAAAAAATATTCTCTTGTTGTTGTACATCTTCCTCTTGTTTTACAAGAATGTGATGGGAATATTTAATATTTAAAAGTGCATAAATGTGAATTCATTCATTCATTTTGATGCTTATATTACTAGTCGGCGTGTTTTTCATGGAAGTTTGTAGTTATTCTTGACACTTTTTAGTACAACACCTCACCATTCACACTAACAGTTTTTTAACAGAAAAGAATCTTCCTTTAATCGTTGAGGTTCAGTAAATATGCTCACACTCATGGATGAGTGAGGATGTGGGTAGACAGTCGGAATGTGAGAACACTGAGCACAAGGTACACGTGGCATCTATGTTTGGAGGAATTTGGTTTTGTTTTAGATAATACTATCATAAATATATTACTAAACTACCTGAAATTGCAATAGTTATGGTTTTTTTAACTCGAGATCGCGACACAAACAATTTAAACGTTGTGCGATACAATCACACAATGACCAGCGTCACATGCATTACGCCCTCCTTATTTAATACATTCTAAGCGCATTCGGCTATAAGGTAGGAAATTAAGCTGTATGCTTGTATATTAATAACACGACCTCAACAAACGATCTAATTACTTTTCTTGCTAACTGAAATATACGCGGAAGATAAGCAAACTGTGATGTGAGGGAATAAATACAAGCTTAGTGCATGTTTTTAGGCAAATATACTTTCATGATTTAAGCAAAGGCCAATGCGGATTTGATTTTATGTTTTGTTAGGTAAATAAATGGTTCATGGATAGAAAAATTCAGCTTAGAATTGTAGGTTTCAAAAATTTATGAACTTACTGATGCAGTCATAAGTTTCAGAATGAGGATTTTCCATATAACTTGTTTAGTTCGACTGTGGACTAAAGATACCATGCATATATGCATAAAATTCTAAATTCTTGACCTTGTAAAAAAAATTGTACGTTGTGTAATCGTAATACGAACAGATATTTGATTGTTACGTCTTCATCTTGTTTCTAATATTTAATGCAAAACTGACAGTCTTTTGTTGTGTGTATTCATCAAATCAACGATAAGGATAATGTTTGAGTGAATTCGGACACAAAAGAGTGATTTATACATGCAAATCATAACCAGTTGGTTAGTTTGTTTCAAGAGAAAAAACTATTCCGTACAGTGAGCATCTATATTTGCGTTATGTTCAGTTTAATCACATGTAATCAGTTTCTAAAATTTATTTTAATTTCTTTCAAACTTCATGACAAGGCTATGTCAAGACCAAATTTGTGCAGAGTGACATTGCTGCACAGTTCTCTGTTGCTATTTATATATGCGATGCGGTCTTGGCTTTCACTTCATTCACATTTCACATCACGTGGGGTAAATGCTCAATTTTAAGTTTCATCCACAATAGCAGTCATAATATTTATTTATAAAGCAATTCTACGAGTTTCCTTTTAAAAATGGACAGTTTTGCCAAATTGCTTCGTTTAGCCAAGAAACCAAGATGATTAGTGTATTCCTATTATTGCTCATTTTTCATGATGACACGCCGCTGTCATACGGCACGGACTGGGGAGGATGATGATTGCTGCAAAAAAACCTTCATTTCGTATCTAAATTCAAACTCATCTTTTTTCGTGTGGCAAGATGAAAAAAGCATGATGAAATTTTCTCTGACTTTGATCTAATCTCGGATTTTCATATAAATGTTATTCGTTATTATTCAAAAAGAGGAACGTTAAATTCGTAGTAGAGGATGTATTACGTGTAATTGAAGATAAACATTCAAATCAAAGTTATGTGTGCATAATAATAATACTATCATGGCCATCCTCTCATCAGTCGGATGGTACAGAAAACTAGGTGTCATTAAAAAGTGAGTGAATCGTACTCACTTGAAATCAAGTTTTCCCAAAAGCTGAAAGTATACGTACTAGACATATAAGTGTTTTTATTACTTGGTATAGTATATGACAAAGAAGTAAAAGTCTGCTATAATTACGTTCGCTCTCAAATTCAACCTTTATTTAGCAAAGCAAAAGCACAGGATGTACTATGAACACGCTGGCGACAAATTAAATTCCTTATTATGCTCAAATATGCTTTAACATAGTCATCTGCTTGTTCAACGTGGAGTTAATGTTGTTTTGTGTTTATTTGCCGTAGTCCCCAAGTGTATAAGAATATAATTGGTCGGCTGTTTTGTTCATGATTCAAAAAGTAATGGTTCAAGATTCCCCATCATCATATTTGCCACTACTGTAAAATGCTCATAAGTATCTATATGTACCTAGCTAAATGTCCCCTTATTACAAGAGGATCCCTATAACCACAATAGCTCACAATAGTAGTAATCACCTGTGTAAAATGCAGAAGCAAGCATTATTTTAATCATTTTCAATAAATACACAGGACGAAAACACTGAGAACCTCAAGGAATCACTTTCATAAGGGAAATTGTCTAATTTCGTTCACACGAATGAGGGGATAGGCAAGGCTCTAATACTTCTTGAATGGTATGAGTGCAAATACATTGCAACAGCACATGGTAAAAGGGCAAAAACCAATGACTCCATTTTCAATATTATTAACATTATGACACATCACTTTTCATGGTGCTCATTAGAAACACGCCTGCATGTGCACACCATTTTTCTGTAGTAAAATGTACATCTAAGATATTTCATAGCATTTTAGGCCAGTCGTAAACATATCCAACAACGAGAGCTTCCATTGTTGACGATGCGTAAGTTCCTGTAATAACCAAGTTCTTTGGTCGAAGAAATGAGAATGTAGACTGGTAGCATTAAGCACAAACGTAACGCCATGAGCTATGTGACAGGAATATAATGAGATTTTTGTGGTTTCTACTATGAAATTAGTATTTGTGTGAATTTTTGCTCTCAAATCCCAACAAGTCTACTTTGCTAATGATAAGCTTTGTGATCCTGAAAGGCGTGTGGTTTGGAGATTCCATGTTCAATAACAATCTAATAAAAGACAACCGATGAGATGAAGGGTTTTGAGAAAAGTGGACTTATTTTTATCCAACTAATGAGAAATAAAATATAACTATAAACTGATTCAAAAATATGTACTGTGTACCTATATGCATTTATACTAAGGACAAATATTGCTATTGTTGTAGATATTTCTACACATTCTGCCAGAGGTTAGAATTTGGTGAAATTCACCCAGGATAAGAATGTTAATCAAAAAGTCATGAAATTTTTCGAGCTCACTTCAGATTATGATTGGGAGAGCATTTAATTCATTATTAAAACTTTGTGAATCAGTCGGAACAATAATGTTTTCCAGAATTCTATAATTAGTATACTGAACAAACATAAAAAACAGAATTCTCTACTGAGAACATATTGCTATGTAGAACATGCACGAATATGTAGAATGACCATTAACAACAGTTCAATTCGATGAGTTGTGTTCGCTGTTCACAAGAGCCTTCTCTTAAATCTAAAATAGTCTTGCACACTATGAAAATATAGCACGCTCACTAGATTGACTAGAAACAAGAGTTCATCACATGCATTGCTTCAGCGTGAGTGTGAGTGACACTTCCACCTCTTTGTTACCCATCCATTTTTAGACCTGAATGCCTGTTTTCATTTCACACTTTTCTTTTCGCTGTAAGGATTTGCATATATGCACTTCCCTTTTTCACAGGGTGACGTATGTGTGCATGATATCGCGCTTGGTTTGTGGAGTGCACTATGTACAACATAGTGTACTGTGATGTGAAATATATTTTGCAAACCCCCAGTTATACTTATACTTGTGTTAAGCAGTTAAAGGGTAAGTTCATTTAAACATCCATTTTCGAAAAGGGAATGTTCTCACCGACAATCATCACACCATCAGTTATATCTATTTAAAAGGTAGTGAGGGGCAAGAATGGGAGACCGGAAGATGAGCATTATTAAATAATTACATTTTTAGTAAACAAGATACATATAGATTCTGTTATTCAAAAAGTATCTTTGTTTCTTATTAATTGCAGACTAAGAAACAAGTATCAGCGACTTATTGCCCTATTCAGCCACCAAGGCTCTGCTTATCGTTCATCGTCATCTTCATAAATAAATCCTTCGTTACTTTGAACATGATATTGATATTATACTTACATGGTGTAGAAGGTATAACTATGTAGATGAGGAAGCTATATTTGTGGTGTATGGTAGTGGTGCAAAATGTACATTAAATATTGAGTTGAGTTTAGTCAGCAGTATATAGGTTGAGGTTGTATATGCTTGATAATATACAATACAACAAAATAAAACACGCGTAGATTTTTCAAACTATACTTTTGTGCTTTTAATAATATACACGTTTAAAACAAGCAATGCCGCTCTAAAAAATTAAAGTAGGTAATTAAGCAGGCGAGATAATCTTATTTGTTTAAGAAACAGAAAAAAATCATTAAGACAATCAGATTTATGCACAAACAATTATCATCAAATCAAAACTTTTATATTCCATCAATATCGAAAATCAATTCTGATTGTATACAAAATGCGGCTGACGATGAGTTTTACCTATTTATAAGTCCCCTTTTGTACCTTCGTACAAGCAATGAGATTTATTCTAAAGGTGTGTAAACCAAAGAATAACGATGATATGCAGGAAAAGGATAAAAACGTACGCATAACATTAGTGATGAAATCTTATTTATGAACGGTTCATGTACGATAAGTCCATGTGAATAGTTTACAGAGTTCGCCAGAAAATCGTCTACACAGTCACCTCAGAGTTTACTTATGTAATAAGGTGTATTTATTACACATAACAAAAGTTAAAAGTTGCAGCATATCAAAAGTAAAAATTCAGTAAAATTTAGTGTTATCTCATTTAAGGACATTTTAATACTGTGTGCTTATCGTAGCCTGTCATTTACAATGATGAACGTCGATTATGTTCAGACAAGGTTGAACTCTACCGATAAATCTTTGTATTATTGACATTTAGTTCGCTTTCCAAAGGAAGTAATCATGAGGAATGGAGGAAGTGTAATTTAATACGTTGTGCATTAGTAACAGTACTTGCTTTGCAGCTTATGCTTATATGCTCCACCAAACAGCGGTGAATGGTGACAATATCAGCTATCTATATTGTCGATTCCATCGGCGATTGTTTATATAGTTACTTTTGCGGCCTATGAGTAGATTACACATTTTCCCTTTGATTACGCGAAGGAAAATACGCAAGGCTGAGTAATATATGTGTGACTATCTACGAAGGAATTCATATAATAATGTTGACGTTGACAATGTTGCGTATAATGAGTTTTGAAACAGACTTAACAATTTTATGTAATAGAATAACTAATAAACATATCATCTTTAACATTCTATAGAATTGCCGGATACCATATTGCATTTAATGAACGTCTTCACTTTTCATTGAAGTTGACTGTTCAAAGAAACGAACAATATCTTACAAGGGATTTGTTTGAAGACAAAGGAAGTCGTAGTATCGAGTAATTGTTTGGGAATTCTGTAATTCTTCATTCATTTGGCTACAGTGCAGATGCTTGTAGTTGCATATGGTGAAAATTATAATCCGGATGTTTGTGTGTGGTTGTAAGAAATGCATAATTGGCAGACCTCTCTTATCATCATTCGCTTGCGGCGACTAGTCAAGCGGACTCTGTCATAAAATGTTAATTTTTAAAATTCCATTACGTATCGTTTTGTTAGATAATTTTAAAAAGTGGTATTTTTATGAACTGAATGAATCTGACTTTTTGATTACTTTTAGCACTAATTTTATTTATGTACTAATAACCGTGTAAATGGAACGGTTCCACGTTCCAAAATGTCAATTCCTGTTTGCACCTTCAGTATATAAAAATATACGACTCGAAGGACGAAAGGATACATAAAAGATTCCTTATTCGTGTTTGAACATACCAAGTAGATGTAGAGCAGTTTGTACTTTCATCTTCATCCTGCTTGGCACGGGATGAGTGCATAGTACATTCATATTATTGCTCGCCATGCGCAGCGGCAGCACACTATTTTGGCTGCTGATTTGAAGCGTATTTTCGAAGACCTTCATCAGGATCATCCTTCCCGTTTGTTTTACCTTGATCATTATAAACTTCATGGTATAAATAGAAAATGTATTTTAAATAACACACGTAAAGTTAATGCAGAGTGCAAGTGTGTTCGTAGTGTAAGAATGTTTTTCAACCAGAGGATTTTTCACGCCTCGTTTCCTATACTTTCTTGGGAGTATCAAAAAATGCATTTAAGTACGCGCCTCAGATGCCTAAATATTTAGTTCACATGTATTTCTACAACGTTGTCAGTCATCGACCATGTAATTGCTAAATTTTATACTACACACATACAATGACGCTAGCACATTGTTTGTGCCCAACAAAGAGTTGGCAAGGATGACTTCTTTGTTGGTTATTTTTGGATTGTAAAATCTTTATTGGTTGTAAGTGTATTCCCTTAAAAAAATCCCTTATAAATGATTGTGAATTGAACGAAAGGAAAACATGAAGACTTGCAGTTTCATCTGAAGAGCAAAGCTAAATATGGGTGACTATAGCTCAACTGCTTGGCTGGTTGCTGACCTACAAGTCACAGCTGAAGTATCACTATTTTCCGTTGTATCATTTACCTCTAGAGTTGATACCGTCGATAGATAGACGATAGCCTAAACTCACGGAGGAGGAGCAGTTTGCTATTCCTGTCAAGTTTTATTTTCATTAATCAAGCTTGTCGTCTGTCCTCATTAATAATTTGATTTAATTTTTATGAGAATATTAGGTTCGCTGAATAATCTCATCCGAGGAAAGACATTTTAAAGTATAATGTTATGGCTATCATTACTCGAGAGGATATCGCGTGTATGCAAAAAATGGCTAACCTGTCGAAAACCTGACTGGACAAAATGGTACATGTCATGTCTGCTGAATACATTTGTCGATATAAATGAAAGTGTGTGGATAATGATAATAGTAAATGTCATCGGACCTTTGGGTCGGGTTTGTCCTTGTCCAATTTCATACGGCCTTATAACATGTTGAAAGAGATGTTATTACTATTGTGATTTGCGACTGGGCTTACATTTATTCATAATATACGATTCGCTAATGAAAGGTGATATAGCATGTTAATCATTTGAAACCTTAAATTATTGAAATACAAT
>JAHZNA010004087.1:0-16283 GCA_027743935.1 Sinodicranocentrus sp. ZH6
TCCCTGTGTATTTTTTTAACACCTTAACTTTTCATTCTCCTTTCTCATATGGCTTTGGCTCTTTCGGGTTTACAACTTTGGTGAGTTTCCCACTTGCACCCTCTTCCGTAAAAAAATCATATGGAGATGGTTGCTCACCTAGATGAAAATATGTATCACATTTCGTGAGAAAGCTGGAGGTGTAATAATAAATGAAAAATGACTATGTGTGATGCATTATGGAGGTTTTGGTGAATGACTAAAAAAAAGCCTCCAGCTTGTATGACTCATTTTTTTCTTTTCCTCCACACGAAAGCGGTAGACAAGCATTATGAGTTTGGTCTATGATGGATGCAGGATTGGTTTTTATTAAAATTTATATTAAAGCTTATCAGCTAGCATTCAATTTGCTGAGCATTTCCTCCGTAAACGTACTCCTGTAAATGAATTAACTCATGTCGAACTAAATTAGCCACCCGAGGAGGGTCTCTCTTCAAGACTTATGCTGCCACACTTGCTCCTTTACAGTTTTTATTTTCAAAGCTCAAGACCTGCATGGCTCATTAAGTAAGCAAGACGTTGTAGTAAGTTGGCAAATTAGGGGAAAAATCACAAGTACCGTTGCACAGCTTCTCTTCTTTCCTCCCATTCAAGCTGATTTCAAGGATCAGCGGAAAAAGTCGTGTGTCAGATATTTTTGACACGAGTATGGTGCTAACCTCTACATTGAGAGAATGATGTCGAGTAGGTTGTAAGCTTGTACAAGTGAGATATTGTCTACACCGTGGAATAATTTCCTGGGAGGGCCCTCATCTCATACAGTGCTTGTGTGCACAACCAAGAAAAAAGGCTTTGCAGGGGTCTTCTCTCTCTTGAGTTAAAGTGACTTCTTGTGAAAGCAAAAGAGAGAGCCCCTCACTGTGCAGCACATGCTTTGACCACTTCCCACGAAAATCCCTCACAAGTCAACGAACAATCCTCTTGATACACATTTTATGCTAATTCTATTATTACAATTAGTCAATCCCAAAAGGAAAACTTGGGGAGAAGAGAGTTTGACGAAGATCAAATAAAATGTGGGAGTTCATGTGACAAACTGGCCATAAAAAGGATTGTTCTCTTTTGAATTCAGGATTTTTATGAGCTTTGATTTGCTCACATCGTGAGAATCGTGAAAGACAAGCACGTGCTTGAGATAAAGATAAGGTGGGGTAGGGATGACCGCTCGTGTGAAAACTGTAGCTTCTCTGAGAAATCTTTTCGAGGGTGATTGATTCGTTGTAATAAAATTTGTTAGTGTATTCTCGAGAAATTGAAACTTTTTTGAAGCTTTCTTGAGAAAAATTTAGGGTAGCCTATTCCCACTATTGGGAGGAGAGGCTCATTCATAAAAATAATAAATGTTTACAATTCCAACTAGTGAGGAGAGTATTGAACACAAAAACGATTTTTTTTGTGAATAAAAGCCCCTGCCAGGGTAAGGGTGGTTTATGACGTTTTCCAGGGTGTGCATTTAGAGAGAGAGCCTGCAATAAATATATAAAATGCGGACAGGCCTTCATGTAGGTGACCGTAGAGAGTGGTTTTCTCTCCTGGCAAAAAAAAATATATGATACCGTCAGTTAGCAAAGGGTCGTAAATAAATGAATCAATCTTTTCTCTTTTCACAATGTAATTTTTTTGTCACTCAAACGTCCTTTCATTTTGTTTGGGGGAAATGAAAACCCTGTCAATTTTCAGCTTCTTCGGTGGCCATGTTGAATCGAAAAGTGGAGTAATTTTACCCATGAAAGTAGTCCCCTATTTGATAAATATTGTAAAAGTGTCGATTTGATTTAAAGACATTTACTGCTCTCCAAATGACGGTAATGAATTGTCTCACTGATGCAAAAAATATTATTGGGGTTGATTAAGGGAAACTGTTTGGTGTCATTTACTCCTCTGGGGGTAGAAAAGCATAATGTGAAATTGTCCTTCCTTTTTAAGGATAAGACTCATCAAGCCATAGAATTCTTGTGAATTATGTATAACGTAATAAATACAGAAAATGCAGTATTCTTCTATTTTCCCCTTGTAAATTTTTTGTGGGTGATTGCCAATCCGCAAGAGCTCCTTCACCAATAATACTAAAAACGGACCACCACCGGCGACACTTGAGTAGAAGCTTGAGTACCAAAAAACCGGGAAATGATTTAATGATTTGGATACTTGACAGTTGGCATATTGTCATCATCCTCATCATCCCCCAAGTTTGACAAGGATGACACTTAACTTGACATCATGATGACAACTCTGGTATAGTAAAGGCCTTAGGTGGATAATTAATAATGAAGTATAATTTTCCTCAAATGTTGCAAATCAAACAGTGGCAGCGTCGTCGTGGTTGGTCCTTCTCTGTAGGACGCCACCTGAAGATAAATCAAATTAACTATGAGCACCACATTTTTTTGTCAGACTGTAATAAAAAAGACAAGGAGAAAAATATAGGAGGATTGAGACAAGCATGTTTTATATATCCTCTTATGGAATGCTACAAACTCTATAAACTGATTGATTGATTGGATAAATGCATTGACCTGATTTTATATTTATCTTAGTCATGTCACACTCGAGTGTCGTGTTGTGCACACGCATTCAAATTGTCGTGTAGATAATAATAGACTGATAATATTCAAACAATAGGAATTATTATTTTCCTCTGGTAAATTCCCCTTTCATGCATGTCTTTTTATGCATTAACGCGTTTATTAGATAATTACATCATTTTCCCTTTTATTTCCCCTCTCGTGTGTGTGTACTTGTGACGCTTCCTTGCTACTGATAATTACTAAGTTTGCCTCTTGCTTTTACTCTCAATTAGCGTGAAGGAGAGGTGGTGGTTTTATACAATATTAAAGCGTATGGAATGGATGGGTGAAACGAGAGGGTAAAAAATATGGGATGATAATGAAGTTAAGTGTGTTTCTTCTTTTACGTCTCTCCCGGCAATAATTATCGAATCAGCACTGCCTGCCTTTTCCTAATGGATAGGGCCGGATGGCCTGCCACCCCAATATGACACGGGGTGGTTGTCAGTGTTCAGCTAAAAATAAATGTGTTTTCTTCCCGGCCAAAAAGTTTGATGCATTTTTTCTGTGGATGAGCATTCTAGATGTTTTTTTTTCTGGAGGAAAAGACAAGATTCATAAGGCATTTTTAGAGAGGATATAGTATATACGTTTTGAGGAGGGTGGTAATGTTAATACCCTTGGAAAAATATGAAGCGATCTTGTTTCGGTCATGACATGCAACCAAGTATATTTTTTGTGGTGGTAGTTGAAGTAGATTGGTAATGGTAAAACATTGGTGAGTTATTGAATTAGGGTTAACTGGGTGAGTTAAGAGGGGAGAGGACAGGAGGAAGATCTCTTTAAATTAGAAAATGACAGAAGGCAGCCTCCACTCGAGAATTTATTGTTTTTTCTTCGGTTAATGTTCGTTTAGTGATTCACCTGGAACGGATAGAAGAAATGTGTGTTACTGTGTTGCAACGTTACTTTGGATTTTCATGGTGCAGTTGACAGTTGCATAAATTGGTACGAATTTAGCAAGACATATATATGCTTGTTATAAGTTGAAACTAAAACGCCGCATAAAGTTATTGGGATAAATAATAAAATGATATCATACTGTAGATAGTATACGATTGTAAATCTAATTTCATAGAGAAAAGTAAACTGTAGCAGTAGTTAACTTTGATAGTTATTCATCAATTTTATGCACAAGAATTATAAACTCTGTTACTACAACATTAGCCTCTCTTGATTTCCAAAGTATTTTAAAGAAGGGTGCGAGGTCACCACAACTTCTCACACAGTCACATAAAAAGATATATAGCCAAGGAGCAGAATAAGGAAGAAAAGCTTTTCCAAGAAAAAGTGACCTTTGAAATAGCTTCTCTTCCCTTACGCACATGGCACATCCATAACTTATGAAGAAACACATAAGACGAGAGAAGCTTTAAAGACATCAAAAAAGGAAGGAGAGGACGGAGGACAGTGGCATATTGTGTGGATGTACCCACCTGAATATTTATCTCTTTCTTCCCATTGTATTCCATTTTCCACGAGCTTTTTCCCATGAATACTTTTCCATTCCTGATCCACCAAACATACACATTATTACGACATTGCATTTTCCAGAATTTTTTTTGCCCTTTATCCCCTTCCCTCATGCATTTGACCAAGTCCTCAACCATTAAAGAAACTCGTGTAAATTATTATTGAAAAAACAGAGTGTACGGGAAAATATTGGGGAAAAACATAAGAAGGGCTTTTTACACAAAATGTGAAGAATGCCATTGTGCTCGACAATCGCCCATTGTATTTCTTCTCCTCGTATATGCAAGCAAAGGCAAGTGGTATGGTATTACTTACAAAACTCACTTCCCTCATTTCCCATTTGTCTTTTTTAGAAAAAAAATATATAAAAATAAAAGCGTATTGTATACAAAACGACCACAACACCGTTCCCTTCAATATTGCCCATTCTTCTGTTGAAAAATAAAATTGTATGTGTATGCAAGCTTCTCAATGGAATATTAAGAGCTTAATGGATAATATTCTCTACAACTATTATTCTCCTTTTTCGCGTGAAATATATGTTATTTAACAGCTTCCTAATGGGACGATGCTAGAATGTGGGTTGTATTGTCAACTACATCATTTACCGTATAATGTAGCTTGACATGAACTTATTTAAAATGGCATTTAAAATTTTGTAATTATTTCCCCTGTGGTGGTATACCACTTTACAAATTCTAATATAAGGATGTGGTATATTTATCATAGAGAAAAATCATTACTTATGTCAGCTTACATTATGGGATAGATAATTAGCATACAAATGCAAAAATTACGTTTGCACACATAGCGCAAAGCGTAGTTGATGATGTGATTATAGGTTTGCACGTGTACACCTCAGGTGGCTAAATTGGATTAGAGTAGTGGTGATGTGAAGCTATTACGGAGCACATTTCTAAATGCAAAATAATGCAATTCTCTAATTAAATTGATTTATCACTTTATTTTTTTTCTATCTAAATAGTTTTTTTTTCACAACCTCTGTGATAATTAGCGATAATGATAATAATGACAGGGTCACGTCGCACACATAATATGAGGTGTTACAAGGCAAGGGGAAGGGTAGAAAAGTACACTTTTATTTTTCAATTAATGCTCATAATATTCACCCCATAAAAAAAACTCCTGGCAGCCTAACTTTAAATGCCTTTTTATTTCTAACACGTGAAGGCTGGAAAGATGATGATGGTGTGTTGAAGACAAAAAAGTATTATGCAAGGATTTTTTACAACATTTTTGCGGATATACGATTTTTTTTATTGAGGGCAAAGTAATAATTTGTTGTTCCATTTATTCACGCTACCACCTCTCACAATGTATTTCCATTGGTAATATCTCTATTACTATGGATGTATGCATGCAATAGCAATTTTTTATTGTGCAGAGAAATAAAGTGCATTTGGAAGAGAATACCTAATTCTCTAGCTGTTGTGTTAGTCAGTGAAAAAATACATAATAGATTAGTGTTCTCTGTAGTAGGCTGGTGAGTACATACAAATGGCGTGCATATACTCAACGGAGGGAAACAAGACATGTAATTTGCACTCGGGTAATTATCCCATAATTACAATATACTGTAACCTGCTCCATGTAGTACATGTCTATATTATCCGTCTGGCCACTACTAAATGCATTCATCATCATCGTCATGTCAGCTCAGGTTAGAATGGAGAGGAAGACGAGAAGCAAAAAAAAAGTTTTTGTTGTTCTCCGTTCCCTGTTGTAGTTGGCTTTTTTTCTTCAAACAATGAATGAATAGGATTGCTGCATGCTTTCGCTGACTTGGCATATACGGCACAGGTGAAGGCGATGACTTGGCTGATGAAAAGTATGGAATGTGAAGCATTCCATTCCAATCCCAAAAAAGAAAAGAAGCAGAAGCAGAGCTTGGAGAAAAAACTATACATCTAAAAAATCCAAACTGTCACGAGTTTTGAAAAGGGCAGGGCATCCCAAACAAAAAAAAACAGAATATTCTGAGAGATTATGATATGGGGTATTATCTTAACACTCGAAAGATTATATTTTTTAGAGAGAATTGTGTTAGTTTGGAGTATGGAGGAAAATGTGCGTAGATATCATGTCCTTTTGCCTTGGTTGTTATATAACTGGTTTCAACGATGAAAGCTGAGAATGACACAGTGGTTATTTAAGAAGGGTATAATTTACTAAAAAACGATTTTTTTCTTCTTCTCCAGGTCCGTGGTTGTGACAAGTCATACACACACCCGTCCTCCCTCAGGAAGCATATGAAGGTACATGGAAAGTCACCTCCACCTTCGGGTTCAACTTACGACTCGGATAATTCCTCTACACCCTCTTCTCCTGCTCATCTTGGGGGTAGTAGTAACCCAGCAGCGTCACCTCCAACTCATAATAATAACAATCACCACCATCATCAACAACAACAACAGCAACAGCAGCAACAACAGCAAACATCACCAAATACCATTCTGCCTAATCATAATCACAGCAGTTCTCAACAGCTCCAGCAGCAGCAACAACAACAGCAGCAAACTCAAAGTCAACTTGGTTCTCAGTTGGGAGGGCTTGGAGGAGGATTGGTAGGACCTGGAGGGATTTTGCAGAGTCAAACTTCCCTCCATCCACATCACCCTCATCATCCCCATCATCCTCATCATGGGAATCATCACTTATTCAGTATGGCAGCGGCAGCGTCTGCTCAACAGAATAATTTGTCCGAATGGTATGTCTGCCAAGGGTCGATACCAACGCCGCCTTCGACTAATTCGCCGATTCATCATCCCCATCATATGACAACGGCAGCGTTCTAGATTCCATGGAGGGTTTAGAAACAGGTGGAGTATTTTAATGTATGGCGACCTTGCATAAAATATATTTTAGTGGAGGGGCTATGAAAAAATCAAAAAGTATTTATCGCATAATTAAGGATAATTAACTTTAGTAAATTATTTCAAATGTCCAATCATACATGCTAAAAATTCTTTAAAATGGCACACTTGAGGTACTTAATGGTAAACCGCTGCCAGCAAATGGTAAATGCATAATACGCACGCGTAATGTTCCTATGTTTGATTAGGCGGCAATTTTTCCTTGAGTTGACATGAAAAATACGATTTTTCTCTCCCTCGAATGCTTTCCAAGTTGGAGAATCATGATCAACCGTTTATGTGCAATGTTTTCGATTGTTTTAACGCTAAATCTTGTAATTTTAATGATGATTCTCGCGTGAACAGGATTAGTTTTCTTTTTACTGAGGGAATTAGCGAGAGGAACTGAAAGGGGATATGAAAGAAAGCTGCGTTGTTGATGATTAAGTTGTAATTTTTGCGTTTTGTTTTTATTGTGATACAGTCATTCATCTGATCTTGGTTAGCTTCACAATGTTATAATGTAATCTTATTATGTGTATAGAAAAACTAGTTGGTAGTAATGCATTTGTACTGACACGAAAGATAAAAATCTTTATTCTCATGATGCACTTATCCATGTACATTGATAGGATAATACGAACAGGTATAGCTGACTGCAATTTTTTTAATGCTTCTTTCAACTCAACTGCACGGAACATGGCACGACTTTGTATAATTGGTTAATCCATATTAACTATCTTTTACATTGTTTCCATATTGTTATTGGTATCTTCCATATTAACTGAATATATCTCAATGAAGTTAAAAATTACGGCCGTTTAAATATTTTTTTGCCTCCGAAATTGCTAGCAGTCAATTAGTGTAAAATATGATTAGAATAGAGGCATTTTACTAACAACGGAAAATTTCAACTTAACAAAACCACACAGAATGATTGAAAAAAAATGTTGATAGCGCAAGAATCTCATAATATGTAATTCTGTACTATGTTCCACGACAAGGAAATATAGTGAATCGTAATGTAAAATGTATATTTAAACAATAAAATGAATCAGTATATAATATATGAGGTAATAAAAATGGTAGTTAGTTGACTCAGTTTTAAATATAATTCCTATATATATCTACATATATATGCGTAATGTACAAGTATAACTATATATTCACATAATTATTGTATTTGCGAAGAAGAAAGTTGAAAAGGGAAGGAAAATTAAAGAAAAAAATATTCACAAGTGATCACAATGAAAAGGAATCTTGTCTTGGTTGAACTGTTATTTGCATCCAAATCTCATCTACTGGACCATCTTTCCTGCATCGCATTGAGGATCATGGAAGTAAGTAAAAAGTTTGAAAATAAACAAATCCCACTAACAATAACTTCCAGTCTCTTTTATTCTCCAGTTGAATATTTCCCTTTTCCAAATGAGCCATGTCACAGTTCTCTTCTCGAGTGAATATGGTAAACAACTCCACAATAAAAATATTTCTCTGAATGGTCTTTTTGAACTTTTCACTTTCTGTATATTTTTCTCTCTTGAAGCTTGTGATATATACCCAAATGCTAAAGTAATCATTTGACATGACAGTCAATTCATGTTTGTTCATGTCACTTCATTTGAAACGTCTCTCCCGTTGAAAACTGATATTTTGTTTTTTCTTTGACATTGGAAGGCTGCAAAGTGCAAAAGTGAATGTGTAGGAGTTTTTTTCCTCTTACACTCCCTCCACATCTATGATTTTTTCTCTCCCTTTTTCCATATTTCCACTAGTTGACGGACTCGTAAAGTTGTAGAGTTTGGATTTGAGTGAGCGAGTCAGAAGAAGAGAGAGAGATCCCTTTTTGTGTGTCAGCTTCAGCTTCGAAAATCTCGTCGACAGGAGAGACCAAGCACCCGCTTTTTCCTCTTGTACAATAATACAAAAAAAAACTTGTATGTATATTTCATACACATCATGTCTTTCTCTTGTAGATCCGAGAGTGCATTATAATATAATAGAGTGGAAAAAAGAGGAAGAAAGACGAGTTTATAAACTGTCTGATCCTTGTGATCCTTTTTTCCCTTTGCTTTTAATGTTTGCCCTTTTTCCACTCACTCACTTCAATCCGTTCCATATGCTTGCCTTCACTTTGGCACAGTCATCGTCATCATCGTCATCCTTAGAGATTGCAATGATCTGACTAAAAACGTATTTTCATTTCCTTTTCAATTTTCTCCGTTCCCTTCACACACACACGACATATGTATATTAAATCCGCTATTGGAACAGGATTAGGAACAATCTCTTTTGAAGTAGTTCATATGGGATTTTTCCCCAGAGTTTGGAGTGGAGGTATTTTTCAAATGGGATTTTGTTCAAAGGAGAGGGCGGGCATGTCATGTCGTGATTTTTTCATGGTGTTGTAATGAGGTAAGAGCATCAAAAAATATGTGTTGAGATGAGCTTGTTTTTGATCAACTCTAGTTTGATCTTGTTTGTTTCCTGTCAAATTTCAATATTCGGGGAGAAAAGAAATGGGTAGCAAATGGGATACTTTATAAAAGGAAGCTGTTCCAGGTCATTTGTAGGATTGAGGACTTGGGAATGCACCTGAAGTGATTGAGTTGGTTCTTGAGGAATTTTTTAAGAGGAAACGAAACTTGAGAAGTTTTGCAAAAAATGAAGTTGTGTAACGACGGGTGGCAATGAGAAGAAGAGCAAAAAATGCAAGACTGGGGTCAATGAAACTTTTCCTGGATGAAGCTGGAAAGTAAATTGTTTTGGTTATGATGTTGCTTTCCAGCAAAAATTTTCAAAGGAAACTGGAGTAAACGAGGAAGAGGATGGAAAGAATGTATAATGTAAATAAATAAACGGTCAACTCTTTTGAATGAATTATGGAGATAAGGTTTATTCTACGGAGAATGTATTTCTGTGAAAGGAGGAAGCTGTCAGGTGAGTTGAAGGTGATGAGAAAGCACGAGAGAGGAAGACAAGAAACATGTTGCACTTTCTTTGATAATTATAATTATATTATTTTTTAAGCAAGATGTTGAGAGTGTTCAGCGAATTCTTTATCCATTTTAACTTTCAGTTATTTTCCATGATATGCTGATGAGACGCTACTACCTTCGTTTCATTGCTTGTATGTTAATTTTTCTAAAAAAGGTGAAACCGTTTAAATTACTCAACATTTTGATAAGCTTTCACAGTTCGACAATCGATACACATGATTTTTGTATTTGATTATACATTTTTGATTATTAACTACGTAGGTTAAAAATAACAACTGTTCAATTTTAAATGAGCATCGTTAAAAGGTAATTATTTTTAACTTTCCTCATTGGGCAATAATAATCCCCCATGTTGCTCGCTTGTTCACCTCACCACGTAAGTCTTTCTTTCATTTTTAATTCTCGCCCTGAGCCAATTGAAATCGTTATTAATCCTCGAAATGGCCACTTCAATGCTAAACTCTAGCACGAGCAGAAAGGTTAACATCGCATGCAAAATTTAACCAGTCTCCCCTTGTGCCATGGCACATCTGTCCTTAATTTAAATACCCGTGAAACACGTGATTTACTACACCTTCCCAACCTCCATTTTTTCCATCATTACAATTTCTTTTTTTTTTAACAATCACACATTTTTATAGCATACTATTAGATTAGATCCTTTGCTACTAAAACTAAAAACTCACAACCTATAGTACATTATCCCTTTGCCAAAAAATTTCCTGAGTATATGTATTCCCAATTGCCAGTAAAAATCGACCCAGGAGACTTTTCCATCAGTCACACACGCGATGACATGGCTGCTAACTAAAAAAGTGTGTAAAAACTCTTCTCCGCCTATTGTAATATGCATGTTCACACAGGGGTAGAAGAGGCATCACATGACATGCATGGTTTGCTTAGTAGCTGTCAAAAAATGAGAAAAGTGGTAAATACTTGAGTCAGATCACCTGCCTGCGCCAAGTTGCTCTTTTTCTACTTGCATGCACTACAACGCACAAAATGAGGAAGAAATTATGCAACACAATTGGCAATATTACTCTCCTGTACACCTTTCCCATGTTACAGCATGCATAATCAGAACACATGCAACGCTTAATTGAAAGATACACGAGGCGAGAGAGAAAGAGAAGAAGAAAAAAATCGGTAAATATTAGCATTTTTCCTTGATGAAAGATTTGTATAAAGTGGAAACAGCGGGATGAGGGAAAAACGGTGGCAATAAGCTGAAGAAATTGGTTCTTTTGCAAAAATCGCATTTTCTCTCGGGGTCGTTGATTACCTCACCTGAATGTATTGAAGGAGAAGCTTTGGGAAAAAATCTTTTTCACACTTGGCTACTGATTATTTCTCGTGGAGCTGTGAACGTTTTGTAAAATACAAATAAAAAGTTCAGAGTGGAAGTGAGCAAGCGAGGAAAATATTTTTCTAAAAGGATGTTTTATGTCCCTTTGGCCTTTCCACTTGCTTAAGGATGTTTACCGTGGACATGTGTGTAGTGTGGGGATGATAAAGATGATATAAGAGTTAAGCATGGTTGTTCCCTAGAGTTCACGTCGTTATTACTGGGAACAACAAGTCGAGCGGATGAAATGAGTCTGGTTTCTCAGAATCAACGAAGCAAGCTACTATATACGAGTACTACCAGCAAAATAAACTGTGAATATGAGTATGGACTCAAGTTGCTCTTTAGAGATACAGTAATAATCCTGTACATCCCTGTTTGGTAGGGAAAAGTTTTTTTTCTCTAGAGGTGGCAGTGGAGATGATGATGAGCTGTTCTAGACAGCATTGCGCCTCTCTGGTATGCAGTGTGTGGAATGGAGGAAGAAGAGATGTTGATGAAGAAGCTGTAAATTGTGAGTATATATCCTTGTCTATAGGGGTTTACCTTGTTGCATATGAGGATATGAAGAAGAGAGTATTGTTTTCTGCTGGAGTTTGTAAGTCTTTTGGAGAGAGAGAGAGAGAGATGAGAGAAATGGTTTTGGTGGACACAAAAGTGTTTCGTTTCTTGTATGTTATCCTTTGCAATATAAGGATTGTGGTTGCTAGCTTCAATGGAATTGTTTCCTTTTGGATGGCAAGTCTGTATAAGGAAATGGGGAGATAGGGTTTTTGTAAGAAGAAGCGTTTTCTAAGGAGAGGCTTTTTATGCAAGATTTTGCTCATTGTCCAGAGACAGATGAGAGAGAAAATTTTGGGCTTGGCTTGACCAATATTTTTTGACTTTATTATTTTGGGATTGTGATGATTTGGGGTTTCACTGTTCTGAATAATAAAATAGCATTTATTATCAGTTAATCTTCATACTCCATTTTAAAAAGGACCAAATTTGATATGAGAGCGTGTAAGAGTCTCAATCCTGAACCGTTTACATTTCTGAGAAGAAAACTATTAACAATTTTCGGGATCATTAGTAATTGTCAAACAAGCTGACCCTCATCCAACACTTAAGTTAAAACTTGCACAAGTTTATGAAGTAACCGTTCCCCCTCTCTCACAATGGGTCACTTACCGCCCACCACATTTCCATTTGTCTTCCCGTCGAAAATCATATACATGACCTTGGTTGCGGTTTTTCTAGAAATAATGGAACCGTACGTTTCCTTTTGAAATTTTTGGCATGTCATTTGTAACGCATAGTTTTTCATAATGGTAAATACCAACCATTCTGTGGAAGAAAAAGATAAAAGGGAGATATTATAGATGAACGAGCTATAGGGTACAATTTCGCCTTTGGAGAACTGGACAAGGTTTAAAACTGTTTGCCGGTCGAGGTAAAGGACAGGTGTGAATTTTAATGAAATCTCAAGTGAGAATAATGCAAAAGAAAAGGCGAAAGGGAGAAGGTCAGTGGAGTCAAGGAATGAAAGATGAACTTCATGACAGATCCTCCTCGCCACTGATTTGACTCGGTCCCAGCAGCACAGCTATTAAGATAATGGTTGCATAATAGACTGAAAAATAGGTTTATAATAGGCATCAAATGGAATTAGAGAAACTCTGCGTGGTTGTATTGGAGGGTGAACGGATTGTACTGTGTCACCTTTCATTACAAAATTTGTAATCATTTCGTAATATGGTTTATTTTAGCGATGATGATTATTCTAGACACTGGAAAAGTTCCAGATTCACACTTAGATAGCTGAGCAACGAGTCTACGAGTACATTCAATAGTAGTAGCTCAAGTTTCTCCCTTAAAAACATGCTATGTATAGAGAGGGTTGAAATGCTGATATCAAGATTTAAAAAATGTCACCCTCTACATAAGAATGATATAATAAGGGTTTACGTGTGAAAGAGCCAGTTGTGGAACAGGTGTTCATCCATAAATATTACTATTACACCGTGAATCCATGTCGCGGTCGCGTCTCATCCTTTTCCAGCCTTTATCAAGATGCAGGAGTTATGACAAATATTTACGTCGAGATTTTTACCAGCGTAACCAACAAACCCTCCACTCCACAATGCATAGAAGTAACGTATGTATTCAGGTTATTGTGTGAATGTAACGTAAGGAAATATACCCTACTTGCTATCTGATGATCCCAAGAGCAACATTTGTAAGTGTCGTATGACTTTATTCTGCAGTACAAGAGGTACCTCTTTGACGGTATATCACAACTTCTGGAGTTGGAAATAGTTATCTATTATCTTGATATAAGAGATAAATGTGCACGCAAGTTATTTCCTCAATTTATTTTGGGAGTATATTTTAGATTTTTTTTTCGCCAGCAAAATTTTTCCTGCAACTTGAATTCAAAAGATTTGAAGGATTTCATTCATAAACATTTGCACGTTTCTTATCGCACCTACCCATCTCCACACAAATACACATCTTGTAATTTAATCTTGGCTAAGATTATACATACCACCATGTGGACATAGATATATGTGTTCTCATCCTCGTGTGCATAACTTTTAAGCCTAGTCTGTAGGCTCACAAGATAATGATGATATTGTCGAAAAGGGCATGCCTAATTGGAAGGAGAGAGGTATCTTTGTGTAATGGTATGCGTGTTGCGTGGCATGCATGCCATAGCTTAAATAAAGCTATGAAATACCTTCATAGCTGCATTTTTACACACTCAACTTATATTCTTGTTATTTTCAACTTGTAATTTGTACAGGAGCAAGAGTGGCTTTTTTATTGCTCTCTGCTCACTCTTCTTTCGTCCTCATGAGTATATTTTGTTCCCAAAGGTAAACCATATAACCCTTCTGGATCTTGTCTCCTCTGCAAAAAGTGAAGCAAGACAGATTTGTTTAAATGAGTTGAACGTACAAAAAATGTTGTGCACATGTGTTCGGGCGTTTCACTGGCATTTTTGGCATTGCTTTGTTATCCAACGTGTTTTTTTTACTTTATCCTCGCATTTTCCACAGGTGAGCGGAGCAAAAGGCGCAAAAGATTTGAAGACATTTTTTTTCTGAATGGGTTGAATGCTTCTAGCGATTGGACAAGTTCATTTACATAGATGTGTTGGTTCATGTATGGAAGTATTTCAAGGATATTTCTCAAATTGAATTTGAGAAGGTAAATTAAAAAATTCGGATTTTTATATTTTCTCCAAAACTAGAAATTCTCATGGAATGCAAGTCCTTCTCTGAGGCAATAAGTGTCCATCAAAAACAACAGGAAAGGGAGGAGCTACCACCAACCGACCAATCCCGATTTGCACGCAACACATGCAATTTTCGAAATTATCCATTTATATCCTACAAAAGTCAAACAATGCGTGCTCCACAAACATGTTGACATGAGAGAGAGAAACGGAATGGGAAATTGGTGAAATGAAAAGTAGCCATCCGTCAAAATCTTATAGGCTAATTACGTTAATTAACTAGGAGAGTGAAATATTCCATGATGGATATATACTCTCTAGTTGAAAGGTATATGCTGTGTGAGGATGATGAATGACACATGAAGTCGTCGATATGATTTGATGACTTCAATATCAGCGCAAACAGACGTAGACGTAGGGCTCCTCAGGAATAATTTATTTTGCAGACATGTCAAAGCTTGAATACGTAAAAGGGATGATGGAGGATTGAGCGTAGACGACGATGACGCAAGGACGGCTTAACTTGACATGTAAATAAGGCTTTTTCGAGGTTTTCACGAGTAAATTGAATAAATAATTAGGCACTCTTTGGAAATGATTGGAGGTAAGTGGACGAGGATATTGAAGTGAAAATAAATGATGGTCACGGCAGGTATGAGCAGTGGTTAGGCGATTTTAACTGGATGACATGTAAGTGCCTACGCAATACGTACGCCATATTTACGTGGATTCCAGTCAGGAATGAGCACATTGTATTGTTGTATTGCATTGTACGCTTAGACATATGGCATTGAGCTTTACTTTAAATAACCTATTATTGAAATCAAATCAATCTAAAAATGAAACTATCATATTGACGCTTAAACTTGCCAACAAAAAGTATGTTTGACAATGAATATTTGGAATTTCCGGGAAACTTATTTCATATAAAACTTCATTAAAAATAAATTCCTTTTTCTACCACACTCAGCTAATCACGCCGTTATTTGACATACCCATATTTCTTGCATAATCCGTCCAATCCTCTACCAGACAATGAAATCAAATTTAGGCGCAAATCCCATTAATCAGATCTTGAAAATAAATGACCATATCACGAAAAAACGACAGCAAGTGGGACAAATGACAAAAAAATGATTGATACATTGACAACAGTAATCCTCATGTCGTTTTTGTTTTACTTCCATTGTTTCTTTATTTGTCGCATTCAAACATAACCTCACTCATGTTTACTGAAGCTGAATATTTGGATGGCAATGTTAATGGATTCAAGATGTAATATATTCTTGTAGTATATTGAAATGACATGATTGTGTTATTGTTACATGTTACAAATTTCATTGTATTCCTATTCCTCTCCTCAAGATAAGGTGACGAAGGCGCCAAAGCCGTGATTGGAAGTTATGCAAAACATGCTAAGATCAAAGATGATCTCATTGATTCAACTTGAGCACTCAGGTAAGGAAAAAAATCCAAATGAAATTTTACGCAATGCAAGCTTGCAGACAGTTTAGGAGCTCAATTGAAGGTTACATATTAATGTACCAGAGTATCCCAACGCTTATCAAGGACTCGTAATGAATGATCAATATAAATTTTAAAATAGACCCTAAATGAATTATGCACAGTTGAGTTACATATTTACTTACCATGTTTATGATACAACTTTCCTTGTCTGACTGTGAAGGATTGTTTACCCGGGCTGATGAATCGATGAATTGAATGCTGCCGAATCATCATCATTATCATCAGCCCAAATGATCA